>WIUT01003226.1:0-20579 GCA_010645135.1 Tetragonula clypearis | reverse complement strand
TATATAAGCAGTATATAAGTAGTATATATATAAGTAGTATATAAGTACTATATATAAGTAGTATATAAGTACTATATAAGTAGTATATATAAGTACTATATAAGTAGTATATAAGTACTATATATGTATAAGTAGTATATAAGTAGTATGTATATTAGTATATAAGTAGTATATATTAGTATATAAGTAGTATGTATAAGTAGTATATATTAGTATATAAGTAGTATATATAAGTAGTATATATAAATAGTATATAAGTAGTATATATAAATAGTATATAAGTAGTATATATACATATATACATATATACACATATATATTAGTATGTCCGTATAAATAGCATGTATATATATATATATATATAAGTAATATGACCTTATAAGTAGTATGTGTATATATATATATATATATATATATATAAAAGTAGTATGCCCGTATAAGTAGTACATGTATATATAAGTAGTATGCCCGTGGAATCCAACGTGATCGTAAGACGTCGTTTCGTAACATAATCGAAACTTGGAAGAAGTGTACGATACTTGTTTATCATAATTATTGGAGCTGTTTTTAATTATTCATGCGACGATAATTACAATTCCCTGTTAACAGTGCCGCGGCGTGTGTAACAAAAATAGAGCCGTTTTACATGAATTAGCATGAAGTGTCGCAACCTCTGGGGCTCCTGTACATTACCAACACATTAATGTCAAGAATATTATTTCCATGCTGCCGATGGTGACACTACAGATTGGAATGGAACCCCTCGTGAAAGTATGGATCGTATATTTTCAATCGAGAAATTCGCACCTTGAATCATAAATAATGCAGCTACACACAGAGCACACCGGTTGTTATATATCGTGTTAATTTCAAACACGTTGAGTCGATATCAATTTCTCTTATCGCCTCGGAAATGATGTGTGCTAAAGGACCCTGAGGAAATCTGGTTTCGATCATGTACTTTCGAATCGATATGATACGCGTGTACATATACGTATACGTGTGTTACGCATGTACGTACATACGTAGTTATACACAGGTTATACTACGTGTGAATTTTTAAAGCGTTGATCGTATCTTGGAAACTTTGCTCCATGATGCAAATCTCTCGGTGAAAAATACGATCCATATTCTTTACACGTGGATTCGTCTTTTCACACGAAATTTTGTCTTCGATAGAAAGTCACTTTAAATATATCTATAGTATATGAAGTTAATTCTACATGTACAGGAAAATCGTAAGAGTTTAGCAATTAAAAAGAAAGACTGTTTCGGATCTTGATACAACGTAAAGAAAAATATACTAGGAAATGTTCAATTTAATACCAACATCAGAATCACAATGCTTTTCCAATGAAATGAAATATAGTTTTATTTAATAACATCTAATGTAATAAAACTTATCGTACACTTTTATCTTGCACTTTTTCATTAGAATAAACACAAACATGTGTAAATATTTGAAAAAAGATTGAGTTATTTTAGGTATGATTTCTGCTTGAAATTATTAGGAATTTCAAATAGATCTTGAAAATCATGCCGATTTTAATAAACTATGTAATCTTAAAAATGCAATACATCTATATACATTATGCGTTATCTTTAACATTATTATATTTATGATAACTGATATATTTATTTTCATGTTTCGAAATCTTCGAGATTTAGTAACAAACAACAAAAAATTCGAAACTCAAACGTCATTTGTTAAAATTTTTAAATATCGAACGCTGAATTGCTTGATAAATTAACATCTCAATGTTTTGGTATCGCTGTTCTTGATTGATACTCTGATATGATGCTTAGTCGTAGAGAATTTTCGAAAGAAACAATCATAGATTAAAAAGAAATGAACAAAGTTATAGTTTTTCTTTTTTTTAGTTTTTAGTTTTTTTTTTTTTTTTAGTAACAGAATGTGGATTTTATATATTTTAAAATCTTTATCAACATTTTTCTAGTCTATCTTCCCGAAGTTTTGCCATTTAAATTAGGGACATCTTATATATTATAATGTGTTCTATTTTGAATATTTTATATATATAATATATAATAAATATGTAATACGTAATGTGTAATATGTAATATGCAAAATATAATGTATATAATATATAACATATAATGTATATAATGTATAATATATAATATATTTATAAATATATACATATATTATACATAACTATAATATATTATGTATAGAATATATATTATATATTATATATATAATTTAAATATTATTAAATAATATTATTAAAATATTATATATATTTGTATATTATATACACTGAATTCACATTTCTGCAACTCTCAGTTTTCTATAAATACACAAATTTCGGATCCTCTTTTAGGTTGTAAATTATAGCAATTCAATGATCGACGATTTTTCAAGAAAAAATTTCTTATACTTTAATTGTCGTCAAGTGCAGAATTTAAAAAAAGGACATAAATGAACGGACATATCAAACCATATTTATAAGAAAATTATTAAGTGACTATGTAACATTGATAGTTGCAAAATAAGGAAAATTTAAGAATGCTTTTGAAGATGTATAAATATATTCTATACATAATATACTATAGTTATGTATAATATATGTATATATTTATAAATATATTATATATTATACATTATATACATTATTGTGTCATTGAGAAAAATAATATATATATCTCGATCGTGCAAAAAAAAAAAAAATGCACGAATCGAAATTTCGCTTCAAGTATCAAGCAATGACCTTGAGGAGTATTGCAAATATCTTCAAACATGTCCGACACCAATTTTGAAAATTTCGCGGAAAATATGCTTTCGAAGTTTTATTCGTCTGTTATCAAATGCCGAACGAGAACTCGAAATTAATTATTTTCACGGATTATATTCAAGGGTTCTTATTTCTCGAAGGTAAAATACACAATTGTTGAAAAATTCGAATATTTTCAAATGTTTTTATTCAACTACGAAATTGTTGCATTCTGGGGGGGGGGGGGAATTGAGTTCCACGAAAATTGAAAATAAACATTATTATCTAGGGAATTACGTTTATTAATTTCACACAATTAGACAACAACATGATTAATAGCTAGCCAGACAGCAGTCGATAAATATCGATACGTTTTTACGAATCTATTCATCAGACTTTTATTAGACAAGCTGACGTTACAACACGAGACGTCATTCCGGCCAGTGATTTATTTAATAAGGATTGCCTCAAACAGAATGGTGATCGTAATCTATAAATAGGTACGGTAGCGTACTCGATACTACATGTGCGGCTCATATTTTTCATCCTGCGCTTATATTCTAAATTAAGATATTCGCGTGACAGTAGATCGCGATCGATGCTACTTAAGCAAAAAAATCCGAGAAAACATGTTTGCAGTTACGCAGTCGAAGTCGAACCAGTATCTCTTTATCATTAAGATTAATGATCCATCGCGGTGGTAATTGAATCCGAGATTCTCTTTTTTTCTTTTTTTCCCCCCTTGGAATTTTGTTACTTTTTTCCTGTGTCTGATAAGATTTTCTCTGCTCTTCAGCTAAATGAAAGAATATACAGAAGGTATGGAAATTAGAAAATGGAAACAAACTTTTTGGCACATTATTCTGGAAAAAAAGTGTATATCAAATATGTTTGCCATTCAGTGTGAACTTGAATCTGACTTGGCTATGTTTTTGGATCCAAACGTTAAATAAAAAAAAAATAAAGGAATGCAGGTTTAGTAATATTTATGATGTTTCGAAGAAAAAATGTACCAACCCGAAAAAAAAGGATTCAACGTCACGTTTTGCCTAGTTTTTACAGAACTGAAAAATATAACTTTCGGAATTTTTTCATATAATTTTATGAACTTTTATTTATTAACTTTAAATTTTGCACTGTTTTCACAAACATACAGAAAAATGCAATAACAACGGTAAAAGAAATATATTTTCTTAATAAAATATCTATATAATATTTTGTCTTCCTAAGTTATTGAAATTAAATAAGTTATTTTTTATCAAAAGGATAAGTTTATTTTATTACTTTAAAGTAATAAGAGAACTATGAGGGAACTTATGTTTGAAAAAAAGATAAAGGGACGTTCATCATTGTTTGAAAAATGAACTCTCCTTTATCTTTGTCTAAATCTTATCTCGTTAATTTATCTCAATGTGTCAATAAAATAATCTTAAATAATTTTGAATTATATATAAGCCCCTTAATAAAAGCGAGTGGCAGAAGTATAAAAATTAACAAAAATGTGTCCATTATATAAAATCAGTGAACATTAATTATATATATTTCACTTTTGCCATTTATGTATATATTGTTTCATGTTAATAAAAAATAAGAGTCACCGTAAAAAAGAAATAGTGGCATTTGATCATTCGTTGCCTCATTGTTGTTTGTTTGTTATTAAAGTAAGGTTTTCCTTAAACGTTTATTTTTCTTTGACTTTATTTTTCTTACTATGTTAATACTGTTAACACTATTATAAGACATTCAGCAAAAACCTGTGAAAAAATTTCTACAACGTTCAGAAAAAGGGATTAATTCGCTTGTGTAAAACTAACAGGCTCGTGTTGTTTTGCTCGCGGTCTGTCTTAAGATTAAAATTTTCAAATATTAAGTCCCACATATGTTTCTACTGTTAATGAAAATAATTTTTTCTCCTTTGTTCCACCAATTTCCAAGAGACAAATAAAATGGACAAAAGTAACGCGAACTGTATTAGTAATTTTCTAACTGTGTTATAACATACTAGTAATTCTGTAACATTATTAATTTAAAAAAAAAAAAAAAAAAAAAAAAACACAATACCAAAAGAAATAACCACCCACAATCAATCGAGAGATTAAACACAAACAGAACGATTCTCGACTACAAATCACAGTTACCATCCTTATCCACGATCTACACGCGTGCCATACAAATTGCATCGTTTCGTCGTCAATAAAGCAGGAAACCCGCATTCCCGACTGGCTACTGATCGGTGAGAAACCAATGACGACGCGCGAGAAACAACAACAACAACGCAGAAATGCAAAAACGATGGAAAAAAAGAAGAAGGAGGAAGGCGTCGCGTGAATCAATTTGTTTCGCGACGCAATCGCGAAAAAGGCCGCGAGGAAATAATGGGATTCTCTCCTTCGATTCGCATGCGGCTCGCGTGATTTTCACGCAATAATCGGAAATTCGACGAATGATACGTGCGAATGATTCAAACGGTCTCATTTGTGGAAGCCTACTACTACTCTGTGCTGCTCTCTGGCCGCGTATGCAAACGATATCGTTCTTACGAACACACACACACACACGGGGCACAGCCCGCGCCGAGTTCGAGAAAGCTAGAGGTAAATTGGCTCGCTGGAATGCGCGCATTCGCCGCCCGTGATTGCAGCTGGGGGCACCTGCTGCTGCACTTTGCGCGCCATTACAGAGAATCGACTGGTTGTTGTCGACTAGTACACACAAACAGCTTGTCGACGGAACTTTTGCTAGTGCCGAGTGCACGTGACGAGTTCTCGATCGAATTATGCACCATGTCTGTCTGTCTCTGCTGAGAGAGAGAGAGAGAGAGAACGTTGTCAGTTTCTTCGTTGTCTAGAAGGTTTGACTTGTCGGTTTTTATCCGAGAACTGGCGATTGGGATTTTTTATAACCGACAACGGGAAAGGCAGAGATCGTGAAATTTTGAACATTCGAACGAGTTCTTATAATTATTGTATTTACTCATAATTATCGTGAACAGATATAGAATTCGTTTCGATAACAGTCGTTGACAAAGAAGAAAATTTCACTTACAATTTTTTTACTCGGTCACTTGTAATCAGAATGTTTGATTTTTAATTACGTAGTAAAATGTTTGAATTTTAATTACGCTTTTTTGAAAATTTTTGAAAATTTTTTTGGAAATTTTTTCTCACTTAATTTTCACCTTGTACTCACTTTGGAATTTTTCGCTTTTTTTTTTTTGCCTTTTGAAAATTTTTTCTCGTACTTTGAAATTTCTAGCACTAGATATACTCCTCGCTTAAAGATGCACAATTGAATTTTGTATTTTGAAGATGAAACAAAAAAAGAAATGATTAAAAGGAATCGTTAAGTCGAATTAAAAATTTCAAAATTAAATAAAGTCAAAAAAAAATCAAATAGATTTAATCAAACTAATATCCATATCATTCAATATATTTCTTCAGCAACTATTTTGTTTCAGTACTTTACATTTGTAAGAACTTGTCAATTTTACAATTCAAAAAGTCTTATAGGACAAAACTATTACAATTTCTTGCCTAGCCAATTAAAATAATGCTAATGACTTGCGAAAGGAACATGAATTTAAATAATTTATGAATTCTACAATGCGAAGGAAAAGTTGTTTTAAAAATGAAGGTATATGAATTTGCAATTAACAATTTCAAATAGGTCGCTTTTTAAATTGGTGCTTAGATTGCACATAATAGAATAAATAATCGAGAAGAGGAATTATTTTTTAAATACTAAATAAGAAAAGAAAATGAAAAGAGAAATTTATTTTTTTCAATATAAAGATATAAGGAAGGGAAATGTTTTTAATACTTAAAAATAATATTTAAAAATAATATAAATACTAAATAAAAACTAATTTAAATACTAAATAAAAAAAGAAAATGAAGAGAAATTTATTTTTTCAATATAAAAATATAAGAAAGGAAAATGTTTTAATATTTAAAAATAATATTTAAAAATAATGTTTTGATATTTAAAAATAATATTTAATAATATAACGTTTTAATATTCAAAAATAATATTTAAAAATAATGTTTTAATATTTAAAAATAATCTTCTCTGATTTATAGAAATCTTACTCTTATATTCTTCAACGAAGAATATACAACTTCATATATTCGTAAATTCACAATTTTTCAACAATTCGTTTAATCCTCAAGCGAATTGTCTGGAACTGTGACGATACGCAAATAAAGTTGTGCTTAAACGGTGATGAGAACGACGATGATAATGATGCGCAGAAAATGTGGAATTCGTGGTACTGTCATTCCAGGCCAGTAATAAAACGTCGCTCTGGTTATACGTGTTTCACAGATCCACTGGATCCTTTTGATACAATTTCCATCATATTAAAAGTAATAAAAAGCAAATCTCTTGGCGTGTCCTCTTCGTGCCGGAGGTTCAAGGACAAAACGATTTAATACAAAAGGGGCAGGTCCTAGATCAACCGGGAACACGCTTTCGAACATACTTCCAACAGTCAAGGACGTGGAACCGGTAACAACATTGCTCGTCTCAACGATTCATTTCAACTAAAGCAACAACATTGTCGGACTTTCGTGTATTTCTGAAAACATGTATCGCACGGTATATATCTATCTAAGCTTCCATTTATTCTAATTGACGTTGAATTTGAATTCATACAAAACACGCTTCGTCGTAGTTTTGTCATTTTTTCCATTCCCGATTCTTAGTTCTTTTTTTTTTTAGAACGTTTGCATACAGTTTCTATTACACGCAGAATTCATATTCAATTTTAATTCTCTTAGTTTTATTTTTCAATTTTAATCCTCGTTGTACGGAGTCAGTTCAGCGCTAGAATGATACAGTATGAGAAAAAAAACATGAAGAAAAAATATCGACAACTGAAAAAGAAATTTTCCGTTTTAATTAATTCTTCGTAGATATTTTTGTTCTCGTGGTAATTACTAGTTAAACTTCGAGCGCAATGAAATATGAAGGAAATTCGCTGAAGATGATAGATACACGTTTGTACAAGGTCAAAAAAAGCAATTATGTAATACTCTTAAAAAGAGTAATTAATTAATAAAAAAAAAAGCTGAACCAGATTTTTTGAAATATCGTACAATTTCGTATGCGTGAGTAACATTGTTACTAGAATTGTTACTAGAATCGTTACAACATCGTTATCGTAAACCATATTAACAGAAAAATTAAAGAAAGAAAGGAAAAAAATTGTCAAATTTAACTTAACTATATTATTGCTGAAATGAGTGTAAAAAAAAAAAAAATGCCAATACTTAATATTCACGTTACAATGTTACAAAATCCGAATTACTTGATGTTCCATGGTGAAAAGGTTAATTTAATCTTCGATATCGTTCGTAAAATAAAAATAATAAAATAATCGAAGTGACCTCTTTATTTTTCGAAGTGAAATTCGATCGCGATTGTGTCCGATAAATTCCCGTAACAATGAAGCGCAAGAAACAATTTACCGAGAGAAGACTGTCACGAGAAAACAGAAGAAACACCTAACATATCGGCAGAGTTGGCACACATTCCACGCACAAGTCAAATACCTCTTGTCGTTGTTTTATTAGTTAGTCGATATATAGTGACTCTTCTATCACTGCTGAATTAGCATCGCAATAAGCACGAGTAAAACACACGGCATTTGTAACACGCTATCGCCACGATCGTCCATTTTTAGGTTAGAATTCTCTATAGAGGTCTCTCAGTCATAGACGTACACAGCCTTCTCTCTCTTTTTCCCGCCCAATATCTTGCGATTGTAACCCCAATAAAACGACGCGATCTCTTTGGATAATTTCTCTCGAACGAGACGCTTCGTGAAATCTGCTTCTCTCGGAGCTGATCCGAGGGAAAGATCACCGGAAGAAGAGAGAAACGAAAAGAGCATGATATTCTTGAATCATCGCTAACCGCAGCCACGACGAGACACTTGCCCATTTCAAACACACATATCGTGCGAGTGTTGCGATTTGGCAAAACTGTCGATAAACCAACACACCAATCTTACCAACCTCACGACTACCATTTAGACAAACATAATCGTGAAAGGAATGCGCGTGTAAATCAATCCACTAGGAATTTATAACAAGTCCAATCGCTTGGTTTTGTTAAATTTTCGAATTTAACCGAATTTTCTTTATCACGTTAACAACCTCCACGGAGAAATCAAATACGTATAAAATCGATTATTTCGAATTTTCGCAACATTACAAATTGTTGTAACACCCACCGATGATCGAACACCAAGGTTAATCGAAATGCGCTTACGACGTGCATATAGTCTCGTTGTTTAAACAAATACGCAGGTAATGCGTAACTATAAAAGTTACACGCGATCATTTCTCATAGCAGGATGATAGAAAATGACTTCGTTGCACATCAAATGCTATATATATAATTATTAATCGTAGTAACTCGTATTTATATACCTTTGGTACACAATTGCATCGTGACAATCTATTTTTACTTATAATAACACTAACATTTTACAAATTTCAATATCGAACAATATATATATATATCCTAGAATTGCGAAATCGTACATTTTACTTGTGCGCATTATTTCCAAACGCGTGAAAATCATATCATTGCGCACATTCTAACAAGGTATTGCCAACTCCTACGAAATCGATAACCAGCAGCAGCAGCAGCAGCAGCCTCGCTGTTGAAACTTCAACGCGACAACGAAAAAACCGTACGGGATAATTTGAAAGCAGCATCTGACGAAGGTTGGTTTTTCGTTCGTAGTGATAGATATAGCGAGATGTCGTAAGGTCTCTCTCAAGAGCGAGCGAGCGAGCGAGCAAACGAGCCAGCGAGCACGCAGTTAGACGCATGCGCGTGGGCGTATCACGCGGAGGTGTGTAGCCGGTCTTTAGAAGCAGAAAGATAGCCGCGCGGCTTCTATACTTTCGAAAGCATCTGGTTTTCTGCAACCGGAGGAAACTTCCTCTGGTAGGGGCGTCCGCGTCACGGCGAACCAGTGCAAACAAACCGAGGGGCTCTTAACTAAACGAAAAGAAGAAGAAGAAGAGGAGGAAGATGAAGAACACCAAGAGGAGAGGTTAAAGAAAAAGAGGGGGAAAAAGTAGGGGGGGGGGGAGTGTAGAGAGACAGATAAAGGATAACCGAGAGTACGTGTGGAAATATGCGTGTCGCAAGAGAGATGTGCCTTACAGGCGATAGAACATAGAAGGAGACGGACAAAGAGATGGGCAAGACGAAGAGGATTCCAAAAGTGAAAGAAAGAAAGCGAAAATGAGAGCGAGAAAGAGAGAGAGAGAGAGAGACAGGAGAAAAAGATACAGAAGAAAGAGAAGAATTACCGAGGAATCGTGGCTTTCGATGTATGGCAACACGGAGGAGGATACCTGTGGAGATACGTGAACGCGCGCGCAGAGGTGCGTCTCCGATCTTGTGTTTTATATTGAATGATCAAAGATAAACCGGTTGTGCTCGCGAAAGAGAAGAGCAGAGAAGAGGAAAAGAGCAAGAAAGGAAGGAAATATACAGGTGCGAGATGGTAAGAGTAGAATCAACGTGATTGGGGACAGAAAGAAACCCGGTGGTGGAGATGGTGATGATGATGGTGGTGACGGTGTAGTGATAGTGGTGTTGATAATGGTGGTGGTCAAGGTGATGGTAATGATGGTGGTGATGATGATGGTGATGGTGATTATGATAGTAGTGTGATGATGGTGGTAATGGTGGTGGTGGTGGTGGTGATGGTGATGGTGATGATGATAGTAGTGTGATGATGGTGGTAATGATGATGATGGTGGTAATGATGATAGTGATGGTAATGATGATGGTGATAGTGATGATGGTGATTGTGATGGTGATGGTGTGATGATGATGGTGCGATGATGGTGATGTGATGATGGTGGTTATGGTGGTGATGGTGATGGTGATGAGGATGGTGATAGTAGTGTGATGATTGTGGTAATGATGATGATGATGGTGATGGTGATGATGATTATGATTATGATAGTAGTGTGATGATGGTGGTAATGATGGTGGTGATGGTGATGATGATCATGATTATGATAGTAGTGTGATGATGGTGGTAATGATAATGGTGATGGTGATGATGATGATGGTGCGATGATGATGGTGCAATGATGGTGATGTGATGATGGTGGTTATGGTGGTGATGGTGATATGATGGTGATGTGATGATGGTGATGATGATGGTGATGATGATGATGGTGATGGTGATGATGATGATGATTATGATAGTAGTGTGATGATGGTGGTAATGATAATGGTGATGGTGATGGTGATGATGATGATGATGATGGTGATAGTAGTGTGACAATGGTGGTAATGATGATGGTGTGATGATGGTGGTTATGGTAGTGATGGTGATGGTGATGGTGATAGTAGTGTGATGATGATGGTGATAGTGGTAACGATAATGATGATAGTGATGGTGACGGCAGAGGAGAAGGAGGTGAAAGAGGCAAGCAACGAAATGATATAGGCGCGGCACAAACAACAAACTGTACACGCGCACACGCGTAAACATTTCAAGCACTCGCGTATGCACAACCGTCCCAATGCCTCGGTGGTTTTCGCATTGAAACGTTGTGCCTCGTTGTAATATCCATGATGTCGTTACGGCAGGGTTCTCTCAAGTGTTACCTACGTGTATCGCGCTGAAGATACAACGATTACAAGTTAGACACGCGCCGTTTCTTTAACATCACCCCACCAGTGGATAACATCGATGATATCTTCTCTGGTTGTCCACTAAACGAACATTTCTAATAAATGTTTCGCTAATGTTTGCGATTATTTGTATTTGAAACATTTGCCAAGTCCATCACCGCGAAGTAAACGAAGTAAACGAGCAAAAACATATTCGCGGAGATAAGATCAATGTTTGCAAATAAATGTAAGTAGGACGTTTTATAAGTAAGCGTTTTTAAGTATTTCTCAAAGAAAAAGAATAGGGTCTGTAATGGAAGAAAATATGTAGAAATATAAAAAACCATAGTTTTAAATATAATCAAGTCAATTTATTGAGAGTACTATATAACCAGAAAAACCTTGCAATATCTTTTTATTCGAACATTTAATTTTATTGAACTTTAATGAAATTTATATGTATATTTAAATATGTAGGTAATGATTATAATATGACCTTTTATCCTTCGAACTCCACAATGTTTACTGTGAAGTTAAAAAGCAATTTACAGTAGGACTTTGTTATATAAATTTATTGCAAAATTTATAAATATAAATTATATTACTATAAATATAAATTTATTGCAAATTATATTATATATTATAAATATAATAATATTAAATTATATTATTATAAATATAAATTTATTGTAAAATTTATAAATTTATAAATATATAAATTTATTGCAAAACTAGTTTATATAATTGAAATTGTTATAATAGAAGACCATTGATTCTGCTCTCTACTAGTGATTATTCATTCAAACAGTAGGAAATCATGGTTAAATAAATGAACCAGCAATTGTTCATTCAATCGAGTATTGATGAAAATTTGACTGAAGGACATGAAACAACAAATTGGTCTGGACGTTTTTTTGATGCTTGTTATAGTTTGTTACTACCGTCTGATTTTTTATTTCTTCCTTTTTATTTCCTTTCTTTTTCTTTTTTTTTTTTTTTTTTGTGAGAAGAGTTCCCCTTTGTAGAAGAGTCGCTGGTCAAACCTTAGGAACAAGATGAATTGTGGTTTTTGAATAGTGCTTTAGGAAAGATGTTGGTTCCAGTCAAGTATTTAACGCCCCCTGTTAGTTCGTTTCAACTGTGGTACTTGATGCTTGTAATAATTATGCATTTGTATGCATAAATCTCATCATCGAAATCCAATAATAAGAAGAAACTGACTTTTATTATGCTAAATTTTTTTAACCGTAGAAAGCTTATTCGATGGCTTTTACTAAAGTCAACATTCATACTGTTGTACACGGTTTTCTATGACTCAAGATGGACATTATTATTTCAAGAGGTATTATTAAAATATACATTTTTTTTCTAAATATCCGATTTTAATGTCCAATATAACCTTTTTCTATATCTCACGCTTTTTGTAAATAAAATATTTTATACACAAGATAGAGATACAAAGAAAACATTGAAGGGAAGGTTGAAGACAAAGCCAAAAATATTGAAGAGTTTTATACAAATCATTGTATCGTTATTAGATCAATTATACTGTTGCCATTTCCTCTGTAAGAAAATTCAATCTTCCCATGAAGAGAAAGGATAATTAACAATAACTTGTTAAAAGACTATTAAAAGGGAATTGAATGAACAGGGATCTGTATAATCATTTCAAACGTGGAACAATCATTTAATTTGACGTTGAAGGCAAAGCCAAAAATATTGAAGAATTTTAGAAAAATGACGGTAAAAATATCTAAATTCCATTTACATAATTCTATAACGCGATCGAATTGATTTGTTAAAACAAGTAAATAAACGTTGCCTTTGTTGCAGTAGATTTTAAGAATATTAAACTTTTAAATAAAATAACGACAGTCCGGGAGAAATCGAAATCTGGGAAACTATGTAAAGCAAATTGACACGAAAAACACGAAAAATTGAACGTTAAGACGTACATATTTTTTTTTTTCCTGTAACGTGTAAGTGAGAATAGCACTTGAAAAATTTATTAGTAACTATACACGTCGCTAAGAGTCTTAAAAATCTGCAAATCTGGAAGTTGAGACTGGTATATACTATATACCAGTGAGACTGGTATATACTATATATATAGTATATATATACCTATATATAGTATATATATACTATATATAGTGTGTATATATATATATATATATATAGTATATGGTATATACTATACTATACTAGACGAAGGGAATTACTAAAAATATACAACGATAAATTATAACGAATTATATAACAATATGTAAATTATGCAACGAGTAATAATACTTTTTAATAAATCGAAACATAGTTAAAAAGTGATTAGTAAAGACTTTAATGAAACCCTGGCGGAGAACGAGCCCCTCTGGAAACCTGTTCATTTCACGAACAAATAACATCCTTGAACATCAAAGTCTGATAAAAAGATGGATGCCTTTCTCTGGCACTCGGATGCGTTGGGAAAAAAAAAAAAAATAAAGAGAAAAAAAACACATGTTCAGCAAGAATATTAGCCCGATACGTCTTTGTAACTGGTTGTTTTATCGGTACGTTATCCCGATGAGATTTAATCGTGCAAGGCTACCACGGACTGGCCTCCTAGATCAGTGAGAAGATCTCGGGGGGTAAAGGAAAATCATCAATGATCTAAAGCCTCGTCGGCAGTTTCGTGGGGGCTAGCCGACAGGTGTAGTTTATCTGAAGAGAATCGAATCGAGATAATAATCTTCCCTCGTGACGATTCTCTTCTCGTCAGTAAAGATTCGGTGGCAGAATTGGATTCAGGGGTACCCCCTTATCTCATCATCTCTCTCTGGGGTCTCACTTCGCTTCGTTCGTGTCTCTCGTTCTTCGTTCATCCCGTGTAGTCTTGCTTTGTCTGGCTTTGTTCCCTTCGGTTAAATCCCACGCACGCGCACATCTCGCCCAGTATAGGAAGACAAGACGACGCCATCGCTTCTTCGCCTCTCGTCGATGATGTAGTATATTCGGGCTGCTGGGCCAGCAGTAGGAAGAACTTTAAGTGACGCACGAAAGATTTTTTTTCTGGGTCGTGAACACGATCGACTCCCCCCCCCCCCTTTTTTCTCTCATCATTTCGCGTTATCGACCGCCATCGAAAACGGTAGATCTAGACTCTATTTAATTTCAATTTCATCTGGGTTTCTTCGTAGGTTTGTCGATACATTGAATGTTGCTTTTATAAAAGAAAATGTTATAGTTTTAACGTTAAAAGGGCTTGAAAGAAAAGATTCGAATAATATATAAAAAAACGTTAAATTGAATTTTCCATTTCCCTGATAGTTATATGTTTTTTACTATTTTGTATTTCTTTGACGCTTCTCTTTCTCCGCACAGTTGGTAATGCAGTAACCTGCACAACTCGTAACAGATAACTACCAAACAAACATGAGCTTGTCGTGCGTTTTGTCAGCCTGTGACTACAATTGATATTCAATGATCTTTCGAAGAACGTGCAGAAAATCGGTTGAAAATGAGAGAAACTTGCTGTCTCAAGTCGTCGTTCTGCACGTGCACGAGCGAGAAAGAGAAACGGACCGGAAGAAAGGTGGAAAAGGCAGCGGAGAGAGGCCTGGATACGAAGCCATCGCTAGCCGATCAGTCGTATAGAGGCCCGAACACACCGGTGTGCAGGGAACAAGGAACGCTTTTCAGCATGGGAGTGAGAGAAGAACGTTGGGAACAGGTGTACATTCGAGAAAGCATATACCTGTATATATGCATCCACCACTTGGAGGTTGCTGCCTTCTCTGCTGTGCCAGGTGTTCAAGAAACGCTCGGAATTCATTACGTCGAACTTCTGACCCCCAAGTGTTTATTAGCTACGATCTATTGCTCAATACGAAGCGTGCGCCGCGTCTTGTTACCCGTTAATCGAACACTATTTTCCATTCCATACGTAATATATATATATATATATATCTATAATGACGCAACGTTCTTTCACGTTGGCAGAAACGAATTTCCTTTTTTCGAGTATGTGAACAATTTTGTGATTATATAGATTCATCTAGATAAGCACATGGTTTGACAAAACTGTCACAATTAAAATCAGGTTGACGATAATTGTGCGCACGTGTGTATAAACTAGTCTCCATATTCTTGCCTCGCGATAAAGATTTTCCTCACACTTTATTCTCAATATAATTTTAATATATGGCAATACACGTCTTTCTACTCGATCCAAACTTACAGCTTTCGATTCGAAGTTTTCATCGAGTCTCTGATCCAAAGATAGACAGGAAAATAATCACGAAACTTTGTAAAGGCAGAGAAGTGAAAAGCAGGATGATGAATTTCTACTTACCAGACCGATCTGCGGGATGTACTGACAGATACAATCCCTTGTTTCCGTCAGGATTATTCACCCAATGATCGAGAGGTTCACTAACGTTTAAGGTCAACCACCCTTCTTTGCCTGTCGTCGTATTAACTGCGTCTACGTATTGCAACTCCCTTGTCCTACAATGTGAGAAAAAAAAGAAAAAAAACGCAATCATACGAATGTGAAAATTAATGCAATTTATGAAAATTTCAATTTTAAAATATGACGTTACATATCTATATAAAAGAACGGAATCTTACTATCGTGTTAGAAAAATTGACTTAACTTAAATCCATAATGACATTCTAACTCTATTCTCTACTTCACTTCTCGCTTGTTCAACTCAACTACCATTTATTAATTACTCGCTTGGAAAAATTTGGACATTTTCTAATATATAATTAAACTTGTGACAAAGAATTTTGAAAACTTAATTTTACTTATTAGACAGGATCGTTAAAACTTAATAATTAAAATTCCAATATATTCGTAATAAATTATGCGCACAGCCAAGCGAAATAACGTGCAAAGAGTAAAGGTCAAATTTTGAAAAAAAAAAAAAAACAAAAATGTGTCAAATATTTTGTTTCTGTGCCAATGTTACTTCATGACTAACAATAAGCTTTAAGCGTTGCAACGCATTAAGTGCTAAATGTGCTTGTTAGTGTCACTAATATCTCTACAATTTTCCTTGCATACTTAAAGAAGATAAAAAAGGAAATATTTCTATCCAATCGTACATTCTTAAGTACAATACAGTTATAGGTTAGGCTAAGTACAATATAGTTATAGGTTAGGTATAGGTTATGTATTTGGACAATTAACGATTAAACATCAAACTGTTAATCAGCGGAAACCAGGAACGAACGCATGGTCAAAGACGTATATTGTTTCTCTAATAGGAATCGTTGCACGGCTTCAAATCGCGCAATTCATCGATAAAATCGATCAGTAGGAAACCACTGGATTCTTATGTAACCGAGATACAACACACCGGACGACGAAGATTGCGCGCCATGATTTCTTCTCGATGGTCACTCGACCAATGATTCGTGCAAATCCATCTTGCACGTGGCTCGTGTCAATAAGATTTCAGTGAAACACACATAATCATTGTTCATTGAGCGAACGGGCTTCATCTCCGATCTCCACGGTCAAAGACATTTCTTAAACGGCGCATTTATCTTTTTCCCGAGAAACGCATTTATCTCATTCCCATAATTGGATAATCGGGAACGCTAAAAATGTATACAGACGCAGGACGAATACTTGACGTTCCTGCATACGTACATATATATATATATATTTTTTTTTTTTTTCGCCAGAGATATCGGTAAGGATTATTTTCCTATAAATATGGAAATTTTTTTTTTTTTTTCAAATCTTTGGAAATATTCTCGAAGAATTTCAATTCAATTTTGGAGAGCTACTTTTATTTTTAATTAATTAATGAGTTTCTATTATGATGTTATTTTACCTTTTTATGTAATACATTTAATGTAATATTATATACATTTAATGTAATTTATGTAATAGAATTTAATTTATAAGTTCGTGTTTAATAAATATAACAGGCGTTATAAATTTACAGTTTGCATGAAATTTATTTCCTTTCGGAGACAAACATTCGTTTAAACCTTAAACGAATTACTTGACTGGCGTGGTATCACGTTTATAGGAAATTTAAAGGCGTGAAAGATATACACTGCGCAGAATACGCCAAAAAATATACAAAATATCCATAGTGGAATACTTATTACAATATATTTAACAGGAATAAAATATATTTAACAGTTTCTACTTGGGCAGTCTAGTCATATTATAATTTAAATATATTTAAATATACTTTTATCTTTGGATCATGTTATAATTTATCAATCATATTGTAATTTAAATATATATATTTAAATATATTTTTATCACTTGACTTAAATGTATATTTAATTTTTCTGCATCCTATTGCCAATTATAATACTTAATTGCAACTTAACCATCTCCACTTATTTAAGAACATTTTTGCGATTGAAAAGGACTTAACGGAACAATTTAATTTATGCCTAGTAGTTTCCACAGTTTATGAATTCCCCGAACGTAAAATTTATTCACACTTTTCCTAGAAATAATTTAAATAATGTACAATGTTTCACGTTCATATGATGACAAAATATTTATTGAAATTAATTTCTTTCAATGTGTTCTAACAGATGCTGCCGCAGCTGTTAAATTGTTTTTCTTCAGCTGAGAATGAATTCTTGAATACCAAAGCATTGAATTGAATATATTTTAGCCTCGTGGCTGTGCAACTGACAAAGATCCACGCAGTTATCAATCAATTTTTAGCTTTCCTGAGATGTTGTATTTGAATTTCAAAGTGCAGCTGTATATAACGTGATAAACAGGACATTATTTCCACGGCAAATTGAATACCATTATTCAATGACACATACTGATGGAATCTTAACTTAATTTGTTGAATGCAAAATGCGAATAGGAAAACACAATTGATGGGGAAAATAATACAAATGCATGGTACGGTGTGAATATCTCACAGGGAATTGAAGTTACAAGATGAAAAACGTTCTTCTAAATGTTGTTTCATATGAAGAAACATATTATGTCTCTTATTCTTGTTATTTCTTGTATTAACGGTCTTGTGGATGGAGTTCTGAAGGAGATTTGATTTCAACTTGATCTTTTTAAATAGAACCAATTATAAAAAAGAAATACTGACCTACTTGCGTATGTTTTCACTTCAATTTTGTGAATTATATCGTACAAAAGACAAGGAAAGATATGAAAACCCGTTTTTTGCTCGATTAATTGAATCAACGCCTAGCAAAGTCTATCGAGTTACGATAATTTGAAGGTTTTCCAATCTTGTATCAGAAAATAATACAAATAATTATTTTTACCATTATTTTTATTAAAACATATCCTCATTAAATTGTACGTATTTTTATTAATATTAAATTTATCACGATATATGTATTTCTTCTAATTTTTGTCATAAAATTGCTATTTTAAAAGTAGATTCCAAAAAAAAAAAAAAAAAACACTCTACTAACTATGATCTATTGCCTTTTTTTTTTAAATTATTTCTATTTCTAATTCACGTAGTTTCCAATTTGAAATTAAAAGAACAAACAATGGTTCTTCGAAGAGCAGATTGTTTCTCAATTTTTGTCAGCGTATGTTAAAGCTATTAGCGTAACAAAAAAAGATTTCGAGTCAATTCCATTCGATCTTCTAGTCGGAATATTTGTTTCTCAATCAAAAGCTTCTAAAAAATGGAAGCCTATCGACAATCATAGCCTTAGGGTTAGAGTTAGAGTTAGAGTTAGAGTTAGAGTTAGAGTTAGGTTAGGTTCAAGTTTCATTCTCTTCGTGAAATGAAATTACGAAATTGGCAGTCCGTTCCCAATGGAAATGACGTTAAAGAAATAATCGATTCACGAATAATGAAAATCATCGATTATCGGAAGATTGGAATCCCAACTCGTGACGACGAGTTATAAAGTCTCGGTAACTGGAGGCCCCTTAATAACTGGAGGCCCCTTCCTCCGTGAACCGGCGGAAACGGACCGAGGACCACCCACCCATTCAAGAAACAGTGTGGCAAGCGAGAGGGAAAACTCAGTGAATTCGTAATTGAGGCTAAAAAGCACGAGGACCCTGAGAGAACTCTCTCGTTACTGCCTGGACGAGTCTACTTTCGTCAGACGACGAGGTCTTCCTATCCTCTGTGGTCCCCCAGAGAGGAGACACACAGCTGAGACACAGCCCACTCGCTCTTCTGGCATCCCTACCACGCGAGTGAGATCCTCACTCTCATGGAAGACCTGGTGTGCGGCGCGCACGGTAAGAAAGCCAGAGTCGCCAGCTTGTCTCGGCTGGACCGCAGAAGAAGGTGGAGGAAGATAAAGAGGTGGAGGAGGAGGATGCGTCACGCATCGAGTTTGACGGAAGAAGCCGAAGAAAAGAAAAAAGCAGAGAAGAAGGAGGAGGAGGTAGCGAGGTGGCTGGCTGTGTGTGCGTGTAACTGCGTAGGCACACCAAGTAACTACTCGTCGCTCTTAACTCCTCGTCGCTCGGAGAGCCCGTCTCCACGGCTAATTTACCTCAATTTACGGAATAGCATTTCCTGTCGGGGGCTTGTATATCGGTCAGGTCACAGTACCAAAGTCTACGGAGCTATCAGACAGGGATGGCTCTAGACTAGCTGTCGCCATCCGGTATGTGCCCCCCCCCCGGTCTCGCTCTCTCTATCTCTCTCTCACTCCCCCCCTTCGTTTCAGAAGCGGACACGTGGACTCGAGACGGATCGGACGAGTCCACCCGTCTCGAGAGTGCCTCCATTTGTCGTTCTTTTGCGAAATTTAACTATAAGCGCGCGTATAAACAGCACGGTTGTCACTTAACTGTTCCAGATTACGGAGATGTAAGTAAGAAGTTGGTTGGCAAAAAATTATTGTCCTACCTTTTCAGATACAAGATCCAATTTAGATTGAAATGTTACATGCATTGACTATATCGTATATATATATATATATATACATATCGATGCACTAAATAAAAATTTTAATTCTATAACATTAACATTATATAACATTATAACATTATAATGTTATATTATATAACATTATATAATATTATAATATTAATTCTATATCGATGCACTAAATAACAATTTTTCATGATTCATAATTTAACAATAATTTTATCAACCAAATAACAATCGTGTATATATATATATATACGATATATATATATCGTGTATATAATAAATTTTTCATAATTCATAATTTAACAATAATTTTATCAACCAAATAACAATCGTATAT
>WIUT01003225.1:0-20583 GCA_010645135.1 Tetragonula clypearis | reverse complement strand
CGAAAATGTAAGAATGGAGAAGGATGAAATTTTATTGCAAAGTTGTACTTATTTTTGCGAGTAGAAAGAAAGAGGACTTCCAGAGACTCGCAAGTTAGATTAGAATGATAACGTACCTTCGTCTTCGTAGTCCGACGACAAGGGATTCCGTATTTGTCGTTGTTTAGCCAACAGGAGGGTAGGACTCGAAGAGCTGAACATCGGAGGAGGCGGAATCGGGCCGATCTCGCTCAGTGGAATCGGCGGTTCCGGAAGTTCCGACAGCATCAACGTGTTCTGAGGTGGCAGAGGGTAACACCTCTCGATCACTTGCTGGTTCTCACTGCTTTGGTCTAAGACCCCCTTCTCCACTGAAAAACAGAGAGAAGGAAAGAATAGCTCGTTAGTTCTGGTGCTTTATATAAATTTAATAATACCAAAGTTTACCAAAATAACACGAGCGAACGATGTAACAGTTTTTAATTAGTCAAAGCGGCGTTACGTATACGAGTGCGAATGAACTCGAGAAACATGGTAATAGTGCAACAAGATTTAAACTGAAGATTTGTAATGTAATAGAATCGTGGACGGTATATCTAGGCACTTGGAATGCCGTTCTATCGCGTGTTCTATTGGACTGAATCTCAATACTTCCGATTGAATTCGAATATAGAACGACCTACTTCTCTAGGATGGATCGAGCGACGCGGTATGAAATTAGAATCTTGCCTCGTGCATTAGAATGAGTAATTGTTCGAGAACTTCTAAAAATTCTCGCGACTGACTTTTCTCTAATTTCTCGTACATTCTTATCTCTTTCGTCCAACTCCAACTAATTACAAAAATCATCGAAAAATCATCCGAAACGATATATAACGTGTCTGTGACGTATCGATTTTCATCGAGAGTCAAGCAAGTCAATTCTTTTTAATCTGAATAAAAAAAAACGAACGAAGATCATCCAGCGTCACATGCATCCGCGACAAGCTAGATTTACATACTCGTGTACTGTCTGAACAAACATCTGGAAATAAGGTCATTCTGCAGAAATTCGAAATATATATATTCGAAATATATGGTTGGAATCCTTTCTTCGCGGCACGTCAGCGAACGTGTTAATCCTCGGAGACGACGTAACATATTCTAATTTACGGTAAACTCGCGTTATCGACTATCGTTGTCCTCCTACGTCACTACCAAATATACTCCGTGTTGAACTTCAATTTCGCCTGAATGGAACAGCCTGAGCAATTGATCGGCTCCCTGCTATCTCAATCAATCTATCAGGCCCACCTAATCAATCCTGACGGTCACGTCTCGATCAATCTTCCCCTCCATTGGTACCGGATGCGTAACACGATCGCAACGAAAAATCGGTAAACGAACGTTTTATTCGCAACTTGCTTCTCTTTACCAGCCGCGAGCAAAAGAGAGAGAGAGAGAGAGAGCAAGAGAAAGAGAGAGAGAGAGAGAGCCAAGCGTGCCAATTCCTTTCGGGAGATATGATTCATCGGCGAGTAACAGAGACCGGCGGTGAAGGCTTGGCAAAGTTACGCGTTGCTCGTTTTCCATTCACCGTTCGTGACAAATTGCAAACATCCAACTCGGGCCGGTTTTTCCCTTCTTCGCGCGGGTTCC
Organism: Tetragonula clypearis; assembly: GCA_010645135.1. Classification (NCBI taxonomy): domain Eukaryota; kingdom Metazoa; phylum Arthropoda; class Insecta; order Hymenoptera; family Apidae; genus Tetragonula; species Tetragonula clypearis. The sequence goes on along the minus strand of WIUT01003225.1, from coordinate 18,966 downwards.
CTCCTCGCGGGCGTGCGTACTCTCTTCTCTCGTCTTTTCTTCTTTTTGTTCACCCTCGTTCTCCTGTTTTTTCCTTTCTCTTTTCTCTTTTTCCCGTTTTCACTCTGTCGCTCGCTGTATCATTTGCGTCACGGTTCATTTGTCACGCGCGAAATTCTCGCGTAAACCGTAATAAATGAACGAACGCCGGCGACGGGGATTCGCCAGACGACGACAATGCAACAGAGAGAGAGAGAGAGAGAGAGAGCTGTTCTGGCTAAGCTTGAAATTCCTTTTCTTATCGCTGCCGCGGTATATAGAGAACCGTCGCTTTGTTATGGTCTTTTTTATCTTTCTTTTCTTTTTTTTAAAGGAGGAGGGGTGGGGGATTTGTTGCAGGTTTAGGGATGGCGCGTGATAAGAATTGAAACTTGCAACTATGCCGAGTCATAAATAGATTCCCTAGAATTTAAGAAACTTCAGATTTGAAGTTTCTTAAAGAATTCGTAGAAATTGGAGTATTTGTTATAGTATAATACTAGAACTACCTAATTTTTGTTAAAAATTTGTAAGAAAATTTATATATATATATATATAAATTAAAACAACGTATTTTTAGAGATTCGTAAAATATATAAATCAAAGCTTGCGTACTTGTATCATAAAATTTTTCTAAAATGGTTCGATATCTTTTATGGAAATTTCACGCTTTAATCGTCGGTAGTTCTAATGTTAATGAGTTAACAACGTGAATTGACAATTGATGATACGAACAATTTCGTTGATCTTACAAGTTCACTACTAGTATCTCGTTCAACTGAAAATTACGATACTTATTGTTCGTCGATTCGAAGCATACAGTTTACTCAAATACATAGTGTAATCGACTTGTCGAAAGGAAATAAAATAGAAAGGAAAGTGATGTTCTTGAGTTAATTTTAACAAGGATCGAGGCATGGGGAAACTGGTCCACGAACCCATCGATTTTCGGGCCAGGGAATTCGAGAAATTCCAGCGATTTTCGCGGAACTATGCGCGAAGTTCTTGCCGCACCGAAATTTCCGACCGTCGGTTAGGTTTGCGGTTAGGTGTCCACCGAGAAGTTATTTAGCATTTTTTACGACACAGGCGCAAGCAGGGGAAATTCGTGGCCCGTGTCAGCGACTTGGTATCTCTGGAATTTTCTTTCGGCGAACGCGTAAACTCGAAAACTCACGCTCGTGAATGCGTAATACCGAGCGAAGTGGACATCGAGTTTGTAACATTTTAGATTTTAGAAATTACTCGAGAGAGCTTATGGATTTAGATTTTAGATTATGGAAATGAGAGTATATCAAACCGGTATAGTAGATGTGGTATATAATCATCGAAATATAGTATAACATAGTTTTCCTTGTAGTACATGAGGTTAACAAGTATCTAAGTATAATAGGTTGACACCAAATTTTTCTCCAATTTCATACTTTTATGGGTACATAAAAAAAAAAAAAGAAAATAGAATCTTGTCAGCGATTCGTTTCACTGATATTGAAAATTATAACGAACACTCTACTTTTGGATGTTTCATGTAGTTTTTGCACGTTACATGTATTCCATCTTTAAATTTCGCACGAATGCATAAAAATTCGCAATCTAGTAATGAATATCGATTTTTATCGATACTTCTGATTGCTTTGCTAGTTATAGTTCGGACAATTGTGCTTGTAGTTTAAGTTAACTTCATTAATATATCTGTGTGTCGTGAAATTTCGAGAAAATTTCGTACGAAACGCAACAACGAATCTGCAGAATGTTTCGTTTTCGTTCAACGTTTCCATATCCTATCGGCATCCCGCAGAACGAAATTTTCCCACAGAATAAAGCAAATCGGTCTATCTATCTGGCAATCGCCAGTGAACGATCGAGTCGCGAGAAACGTTCCAATCTCACGCGAGAGAAACGAAAGTCCGGTGTACATATACATGTCCTTCAAACACACACACACCCACACACACACACGTCCCCGTACGATTGCAAAATGGCCGCGAAATAGCAAGGAATCGTGTCATACCCCGTGTCACCTAATCCCCTTTCCTCATCCAAGCATTTTTCAACGCGCGTGAATCGCGTTCCCGAGACGATGCAATTTCTCCAGAACGCCCCAAGCCCGTCTTCGGGAATCCTTTCGATCAGAGGGAAATTCCGTCGAAAGGAACAAACGACGCTTGCTCGTTCACGAAAGAGGATCACAGAGCGAGGACGAAAGGGGATTGAAAAGAGGCCGGAAGCAAGCCCGGGGTGATTAGAGCCTCGCGGATTCGTGATGCTCTTGGAATTTTCGTGTGTTTCGAGGCGTGGGAGGCGGGGGTGTTCGAGAAACATCGAACTGTACTTACCAGGGTGAGTGTGAAAGCGATACACACGTAGAACTTTCGTTCGTTTAATTTCGAAGGAATTGAAGCGAGAACGTGACACATTCTTTGTGGAATTGCTGCAAAAAGTATACGGTGGTGTCTCTGCGATATTCCGGCACTACCGAGAGTATGACTTGAGAGTAAAAGACAGTATAACACTTTTTTGTCATTTCGTTTTCGAGTTTTGGAAAGTTTAAGCATAGCTTCCGTGTATATTATCAGTATATATTGTACAGTTATGTACTATTAGTATATTTAATAATTTATAATAATTAATATTATATATGTTCAATAATTTAATAATTTATAGTATATACTATTAGTATATTTAAGTATAGTTTTATGTATAATATTAGTATACACTGTTATACTATTATTACGCTTTTAAATACTGTTTAATTATAATTGCGATTCAACCGTTGTTGATCTTGATTAACAATACAATTGTTCACAGGTGGTTACTGCTTTGTATTATTTTATTGTTCTATTTTATTCTATTTTTTCCCATAAGAATTACGAAATACATTTATACATCTCAGTGGAATATTTGAAAGTTTCAAGTACGAGTTGATAAACATTCAGAATTAGCTACCGCAAATGTACAAGTTGCACAATGTACATTCGCGAAGTCTGCCATTTGTTTGAAATCGAATCGACTCGATTGACGCAAGCTCGAGTGGCAAGGGAAAGTCGCTGGGACCAGCAACCAGCAAAATAAAAGAAAGATATCGATAATTCGTGGAAGTTTCCGTCAGGTAGAGAGACAAGTACAAAAGATGGTGGAGATTTTTAAGTGAACGCAGGAAGTTCTCGTCGTCGATTCGACGACGAGTTTTCCCCGGGAAAAGCTGGCGGTCAAACGATAAACTTTCGCGCGCCGTCGATTCCCGTCGCGTAAATCAGCTTTGCCAAACTCTCGTTTACTTTCCGAAACTTCAAAAGTTCGCTTTTATCTTCGAGCACGACCTCCGCTGCCGCTACTGTGGAATTCACCTTGCCGGTGAAATCCTTCGCCCCGATACAGATGGACAGCTATCGAGAAACAAGAAATCTCGGCGAGAAACGTTTCACGTGGATTTCAATGAGCAAGAAAATGTTTGCGTTTCGTTTCCTTTTTTCCTTTTGTTTCTTTCTTTCTCGTTTGTTGGTCGTCGGAATCTCCATTTCGAGAAACGAAAATTTCTTAACATCAACGTGACTCGACGAATACTTCGTTCTTGCAAGTTCTCGTTCTCGGCGAAAAAGAAGAGAGAATATCTTTAATAAATTTGAACGTGCGAAAATGTTCAGCGAATGTACAGTGACTGTGCGCTCTAGCTAAAAAATTTTAAATTGCGATTATTTTTGTTACATTCGTCGAGATGAAAAGTCTCTTAAATTCAAAGGCCTGTGCTGCATCGCAGATGCACACATAATGTCGTAAGAAATATCTACAGGAAGAATGTTGTCAACTGATCTAGAATTTCACAGATAAAAGAATTTTCAATTATATTCGTAAAAATATGGATTTTATCAATTTAATAAATATTTCATTTGAAAGTGTATTAATTATAAATAATAATTATTTTAATTATAAATGTAATCAAAACAAAAATCATTAATCACTGCTGTTAACTGTTAAAGTATTGCATTGTAAACATACCTTCTACCATATCTTCCTCTGTGAAAGTCTTTTATCTTCGGTAACTGATAAGCTCTTTAATATCTCCTTTTTAATCACAAAGGCAACGATAAATCGTTAAATATCCGCAATTTAATATGCATGATTTTTCACACGACCGATTTATTAAATCGCCGAGAATATCAAGATTTACAGGCGAACATATATAATAATATAGCGCTCGCGACTTTTGACGCGCAACCAGGTCTGACCGTAAACGCATTAGTTCCACTTGCGCTCAGTTCGCATCGCTTTAGTATTTCACTGCGTCGCTTGCCTTCCCACACGTGTGAATTTCACGTATGTTTTACGTATTCGTGTCCCTTAGTTTGTAACAAACGAACAGTCGTTTAACATTATTATAATTCGTTGTTGCTCGTGCTATTTTCGTTTTTGTTTCATTTGAGAATTTAATTCATTCGTATGTACAGCCATTTTGTTAAAGAGGTTCAAAAGTCTCTCGGAAATATTTGATTCTTCGATTTCGAGATGATAATTAAATCTGTGATTTAAAAACTACTTGAATAGATAAATAATTAATTTAAATAGATTTAATTAGTTTTTTGTGCACAGTAAAGTAAATTTCAAAATTCAATTCAACGCTTTCAGTTCAAAACTATCAAAAATCAAAGAAATTAAAAGAACAGAAACTTGCATTTTCCTTTACTATGTTCTATCTTCAACATTACGTTCCACTAGCTTACACTGATTCACTTTCAACGAAGAAATATTTTGGCGTCATGTCGTTACAGCTTCGCAACGGATAAAGCAATAAAAAACTTTCTAAAAATTCATTATTATTTTTATCGACGGGGTTCGTTCGAGGGATAATGAACGTCACGAGCGAACAGCGTATAACAATTTTGATCGTGTCGCATCGATACGATACGAGGGGGGTATCGTCCTTGGAATTTAATAGCGCGCTATAAAAAAAAAAAAAGAAAAAAAAGAATAACGAAGAGAGTGCCATGATATTAAATTGGCTGACAGTTTTCTGATAATAGTAAAAAAAATCGTAATTTCGCCACGGGTACAATATCGACGCGACGTCGTTTTATATAACGTTCGAGTTATTCGTTGCTCGGTCGTTCAACCGAGTTGCTTTATATCTCCTTCCCACCACCAACAGTTATTATTTTAATCGTGACACGATCAATTCGATAATCTGGAAACCGGTAATCAGCATTGGAGAGTAATGGAAATCGATCGTGCTACTTTTACCTCGAATCGATCGTACGTAGATAGAACGATAACGAAAAGGTGGTGTAAGTGTGTTTGAAGCACGAGATAAATAATCCGAAAATTTCTAAAATAAATGCTCGAAGGAATAATGTCTTCTTTAAACAAAAAGAACGTTGAACAATATTTTATTGAATTTCTTTGTGAAAATCTGAGAAAATTATTAGTAATTAAATACTCGTGTTGAAAGGAGTTCTTAAGATTTACAAACTTCAAAGAATTGGATTTGAAGAGAATTTTTCAAAATAAATGTCCAAAATATTGGACTTTCTAAGAGGGAAATAACTGAAATAGCTGCGTGCAGTTGGCACATGGACTATGGCGTTCTAGCCATTAATTATTTCGTTCCACTTTTATGAGCGAGTTGTTTTTTTTTTTTTTTATTTTTACGATTTTATTCAGGTCAGCCTCTTTCAGCGTTCGCGGAACGTGCCCCGCGATACACCACTTCCTGTTAACGAGCTGTCGTAACTTACGGCGTATTATTAGAATCACCTTGTTTTACGTTCCATGGCGATCACGCGTCTCGATTCTCCAAAGTTTCTCTCTTATCGTTTGGCTATTACGCGCTTGTCACTAAAATTCGTGGGGAAAAAAGCTCGAGCACCGGGCTTGCATTCATCGGCAATGGGAAAAATGCACACACACTGAAACACGCTGGAAATAATTAACAAACGCAATAAAATTGACGCACGCATACGCGATCAACAGAGAATAATTAACGACGCCGTTGAAATTCAAAAATCACGCTTCTGGACGTGAATATTTCATTTCACTCTGGCGAACGTCGCAGAAATAACATCAAAACCCGTTCCGTTTTTTTTTATCCTTCTGATGGCTCCGAGGTTTAATTAAATTTTTTTTATCTTTCCGTTGTTCGTATTTTTCTCTTCCTTTAATTAATATCTCTAAACATAATTAAATAAATCGCGTCGGATTGCAACATGTTGTCGACATCAATTAATCGTGTTAACTTAATCTTTGTAATATCCTCTGTATATCTCTCTGACAAGATACAACATACAAGAATGTATAAAGTTCAATTAGATATTACAAGAATATCGCTTGTGATTAATAAAATGTTCAATTAATATAGCATTGATGCTCATGGCTCATTGCGTACAATTTAATAATTTAGCGTGAGTATGAAGGATACACGCAAAAGTGCCAAAATTATATTTCATGGCCATGATACCACATTAATATGTTAATATATTAATATGCGTTTATTAAGCAATCTTTTGCTACATACGTAAATCAACATTCTATCGCTCTAAAAATTTTCTGTCCCTTCAATAATCCCCGTAATCCTTTGAGAAGAATTAGATCGCGACAGAGAAGAGGATATCTGTCGGATAGAGAGATTCGAGAGAATTGGCGAGATTTCAACGGAACGACTGTACTCACTGTCGAACAAGATCAGTCTCCTGGTTACCACCCTGGCTTCCAGGGTGTTGGGCCTACTCGGCTTTTGCTGGTCCCCTGAATTCGGGGGCGCCGCCGAGATCGGCAAGCTACCGGTGGTAGCCGTGCCTTGATTCGCTTGCGGCTCACCGCTCGGCGATACCGCGCCATTTGCACTCTGTTCAGTCTTTTCCTTCTTCGGCTCTGCAACAGAAAAAAAAAATGCCAGACCGGTCAGAGCGGGGCCAGAGAGACAATGGACGGAGGATCGCGCGAGCGGTTCTGCCCTGTATTATTTATTTATTTTCTTTATCGATTCTATATCAAGGGAGAGAGAGAGAGAGAGAGAGAGAGAGAGAGAGATAGTTTTCGGTCCTTTACTAATTTTATCAAGGATCCCCCTCGCTGTGTCACGTCTGACTCTCAAGCGAATCTTTGGTCTTTTTAATTTTTTTTTTAACTCTCTCGAACTATCGAACTGAGATCGCCTCTTTCGTTCGGATTGTCGCACTTTCGTTCCTTTCCTTTAGTTTCTTGGTCTGAGTTGTTTCTTTTTTTTCGTTTTTTCCCTTTCTTTTTTCTCTACTACTGGTTGCATCGCGAGACGCAGTACTCTTTGGAGTGAAAAATTGTGTCTTTCGATGGGTTGTATATATTTTCGTCCTCTCCTGCTGTCAAAAACACGGACGCCTTGTTTTACATTCTGTTGTCAGCACAAGATATTTTTCTACGGTTATTTAAAACAATTTCGAACCTCCCTTCTGAAACCGCGAGAAAAATTAAAGTTTCTCATTTGAAAACCTTGACGGACGTTTCTACGTACGTATCTCGTGTCTCATGCTTTCGAACATTATAGAACATTATAGAAGAAGCGCCAATGAGCAAACAGCTAAAAGTTTCCGTGGAGAAATATCAAGTTTCGAGTTCAGAAAGTCATCTCGAGTCATCGAGAAATGGGATTTTATCTCGGTCGGCGTAGGAGGCGGCCCGTTTAAATCGTCGAAACTCCGGCGGCGATTTTCGTTTCGCTGGCGTCGTTCCTCTTCATTATTTCGTACGTTGCTCGTTTTACTGCGCGTTCGCCACGAGTCACGTTCGGCTAACTCGGGGAAATATCGCCGCGAGTACGCCTCGAAATTGCCGTTCCCATCCTTTACTTTACTTGTCCGACCCGCGCGCACACATACTACTACAGTAATAAGCTCGCGCGTTTAGGATTCTCACGCGAAAACTACCATTTGCGTCGCGTTCGCCGACTATAATGAGCTTTACGGGCCACGGGAAGCAAACGCGTCGCGTTTATGCGATTCAGGTCACATTTCCTCCTTTTATCCGGCGAAACGTTGTTACAACTCTCTCTTCTTTCTTTTTTTTTTTTTTTTTTTTTTTTTTTTTGATATATTTTTCTTCTTTTTCTTTTTCTTTTTTTTCTTTCGGGAACATTATTTACATTCGTTTACAAGCGTTGGGAAAGTAGAACCCTGAATCAGAGAATCGTATCTCCGTATTATAGAAGAATTATTTTGTTCGTTCATTTATCTTTCCTGCTACTTTCAGTAGCAGAGAAATTCACGCGAGAAACAGATACAAAAAATTAGCATGGCAATTTATTCGAAGCAGACGCGAGTCAATTGGCCCGTTTCGATTTTTCGATACGTTCCTCCTGTTTCCAATTTGTAATCAATTTGATGGGGAAGAGACGAGAAAACAAGGCTCTCGAACGAATATCAATTCGATTTCGACCATCGACGAACGAAAATACGCTAGCTGATAATGAAATCCCGCTAGCTAAATCACTCGCTATTTGTTGGAGATCTCTACGCAGGGAGGCGGTTAGCTAATTAACTATTAAACATCAGATTAACGTAACTAACTGGAAACGCTGGCGGTGGAATGCAAACTAGCAGCCCACCCACGCGAAAGAAGCGAATTTTCGAAAAGGTGAAATGCACGTCAGGCTCGAACGATTGAAATTATCAATCAAATCAGACGCACGCGTTTCCTCTTCAGCTCTTCTGTATTCCAATTTCCAGCTTGATCTTTTAAGTGATAAATGGACCCATTTCTAAAGTCTCGATTGCCCGCAGCCATCCTCAACCTTTTCAATCCACCAGTTCCTTCCATCTGTTTCGCATTTCGACCGAATCAATTACTCCGCAGGGCCGATAAAATTTAACGAACGAATCCCATCTTCTACGGAGTCGACGTTGCAACGCGATTCACGCAGACGTGAAACTCTTTGGGGACGAGAACAAACACCGGGAACTACGAAATTTATTAGCAAGTGGAATCGAGAAGTCAGGCACAGTATTTGACAATTCGACGCGAGTCTATTAACGCGTCTGAAATCCTTAGCTCTACGAAGCTTGATAATCGAAATCGAAACGATGGGAGAAAGAGTTTTACATTCTGGAAAAATTTCATCGAACGTGGGGGGTATAAATATATAATTCCACGCACGATCCCCTCGATTGACATGTTTGTACAAACACCGACAAACAAGCGGAGATCGGGCGTGGCAAATGTTCGTCGATCGCTCGTCAACCGCGACTAGATTATTATTCGTCGAAAGAGAATGTCGAAGATCTGGCAGAACACAGAGCGGCAAGCGTGGGCGAAGGCAGAAAGACGAAGATAGAACGAAGGGGAGGGGGAGGGGATGGGAGAGGAAATTCGATAGTGATACAGTCGAACTTTGTAATTAAAGGCTACGGAGCCTCAAAGTGGACCATCACATCGCGTATTCCTACATCCAGCAGTGACGGATCACCGCGTGTGTGTGTGTGTATGTGTGTGTGTTTGTGTGTGTGTGTGTGTGTGTATCTGTGTGTGTGTGTGTGTGTGTGTGAAATGAGATTTTCGTCAGATTCTCGACGTTCCCCGCTCGTCCTCCCGGATTCTCCTTCTCGCGGAGTTCCGCCACGCTTTGGAACCATGCCAATGGAACGAACTTCGGAACGAAAGAGGATCGTCGACGACGGCCGACCATACTAATAACGTCAACAACGAGCTAACCGTCGGGACGAAGGTCGAGATAGGAAGATCTGACGATGTTCTGACAGACGAATGCGGACGAATGCTGCCTGAACGTGGAACATTCATTTCTTCAGCTAAAGTAAGATTTTCATTCTTTATTAGGAGGATTAAGATTGATGGTGAAAAAAACTTGAAACGAAGGTCGAAGGACACGAGGGAAGGAAATTAGATTATTGAGGATTGAGGAAGTGCAGCATTATGAAGGGGCGACGTCTGCCGGAGGAATATTTATGCCTTGATAGATTTTTCTGGTTTCGGAGTTTTCATCTGTGCGGAGTTTCTCTCTCGCGTTGGTGAATGCCGGTGACGAGTTAACGTTGAGAAAGGAAGAACCGATAAGAGTGAAAATAAATAATATTATTATTATCTTCTCTGTTTAGTTCTTTCTCTGAGAAAGGACTGAACGTTCGTTTCATTAACACAGTAAGATAAGAGAAGTTAAAAAGTTTTACGATAAACATATAACAAGAGAGTTTAGAGATTTGAATATCTTCAATTATAAGAAGCTTATGAAAATAGTTAGCATACGTGAGATTGATTTTCACGACGATGGTTTCACGAACGAGATCACGAAATATTTGCGAAATAGTTGCATACACGATAAAATAAAGGAATTTAAAAAGTTTTATAATAAATATGAAATAAAAGAGTTTTATAATAAACATTTAAAAATTTCAATATCTTCAATTATATTATAGGAAGCTCACGAAAATAGTTGCATTGGTTGCAACGAACGAGATCACGAAATAATTTAGCAGACCACAAATCTGTAACAATGATTAAAAAAAAAATTGACGTAATTAAAGATTAAGTATCCAAATTTAAAAAGTTTCTGCTTTTTCTCATTACTAGAAATCAATCGAATCAAAGATTCTCACCTCTTTAGAAAACTATATATATATTCACTTTTCCACGGAAGTTTCACAAAAAATGACACAAATTAGTCACACGTATTTCACTTCACGTATTAGTATTATTCAGTTATTCTCTTCAGACACTATCGAACTGGAATCAAAATATTCCTTTCGCGATTAGTTTCGAACTGTCAGCACGAACGCGTAACTGACAATTTCGTTTCTTTTTTTCTCTTTTTTCTCTTCTTTTCTCGCATGGACGAGCGTCGTTCCGCATACTCTGCACGCTGAGAGGAGACTGTTAGAAACTAGAAACCAACCGCGGCTTGAAATAGATTAGAAACGTCGGGCGGATTGCGCGATGAACGCGACCTTCTCGACGAGCGTGTGTCTCGTTACCCTAGATTCCTCATAGTGGCGAGCTGTCGCGGAGACAATCGAGTTTATTGAGCCTCAACGTCCGAGATCTAGTCGAAGTATCCACCAATCTTTGCTACACGATCATGGTATTTTCTCAATATTTTTAAACTTGACGAGTATACACGGTTCTGACGAATGGAAGAATTATTTATTATTTTAATATTCGACGTATTTCTTTTTCCTTTGAGGAACATACATATATTTGAAACAAATAAATAAATATTTCTTTCTGTACTGTATTTGATGCTCTCAGAATTCAGAACGAACCTCCATGATTTTAATATCCAATGAACTTATGTTTCGAACAGGTTCCCAGAAATTTTTCTAATTATCCGGTCTAAATTTAAAACAATCTATCTTTTCATTTGACTATTCAACTCCTTGGAAGTTACGTTTAAAAAATCCCCTTGTATCACGAAATAATCCGGGGATTTACAGAGATTCATTTGCGATAATTCTTCGTTGCATTGCTTCGAAACAGAAGACTTGGGAAAAGCTTCTAAATTGACCCTTAACCGTTTTGTTATTGAACAGTTTCCCTCGTTCCAGTAAACAGCCGGTGACTTATCGATTCGAGTTCAATGTCTCGAAGAAACGAGATTGGAATCGGAACGACACGAACGATTTACTCGCTGGCAATTATATGTAAATTTGTCCTGTCTGGGAAGAGGCACGACTGAAATAATTCACGAAGTGTAGCAGAGTGGACTCGACAACTTCCTTGCTGCTGCCGTTGGCTTCGATCGAGCCAACTTTTGACTCATACAGTTGCTCGAAATTCCATCTGCGTTTTCTATGCCAAGCGCACGAGTACTTACGTTGTCGTGCAATTTGTTCAATTTATTTCTCTCTACTTGAACAGCGTGATATTTTATCTACCTGAAATATTCGTCCATTTATTCTTTGCCAACATTTGAAATCTTACTTGAAATCCTGCGAGGAACAAATTGAAAAAAAAAAATATTTGCAGAAATTGCTCGTGTGAACATTGTCGAATTGTTTAAAATTTTTTATCGTTAGTTTTCTCCCTTAATTGTTATGTCTTTCCCTCGTCGTTCATTTTTTTCAGTAACAAGACTGATAATGTCACTTAACAATCATTCGCTTGACGACCAAATCATAACGACATAAGTGAAAACTTACAGTATAAGTCAGACAACTGCTAAAGAATTCAATTTGTCTCATTTTCAACTCAAAATATTAACTTTTTCTTACTATTAAATATATTGTTCAGATTGTTTTTGCATTTCCACGTACGGTCCATTCTGTCGAATTAAATGCATAAAAGTCGACACAAGTGAAAACCGACAGTGACTAGTCAGACAATCAAGTCACGGAATTTAATTTCTGCCCTCAATATCGCTACAATCGATACCGCAATATTCAGAATATTTTATGCATTTTTTTATGCTCTTCAATCTCTCACGAATACTACGATTACTACTGTCAATGTATTGTATAAAGAAGTAAAAAGAAAAGAGAAAGAGAAAAGAGACTCGTATTTTTCTTCGCAGCTCTATCGACTCTCTCTCTCTCTCTCTTCTCGATTCGTTTCACTCGCGCACGCGAAAGGGAACGTCTATCGAGGCGAATTACGTTACCGAGGCGGATACAACATGCTGGACGAAACGACGAATAACAAACGAGGTCGTTTAACACACGGTGAAACACGCGCTCCGGCCGTGAATTATTTCTGCCGGTGGTCGTGTTGCACGGGGGGGGGGGCATTGAAAACACGGGGAAAAACCTGAGGGCGTGGAAATTATGGACCGCGGCTAAACTCTCCAGCCGTGAATTCTATAAATAATTCGCATGCGTCTTCGCACCGCGGAAAAATTCTCGTTAACGTTTCATCGTTCCCTTTTGCGGGCCGTGTTTCTCTCTACGAGAACCATCGGGCTTCCTGTTTCTCTCTGACGCGACGAAACTTCTGGTTTTTACGATTTCTCGAATTGTTCTTCATGAACAATTTCTCAGAAATTCGTAGAGAGAGAGAGAGAGAGAGAGAGAGAGAGGAGAGAATGTTGGAAAGAAAGTTTGAAATTGATACGTATCGGTACACTCGGTGTATGTCCGTGTATATTAGCGCATTAACTTCAGTAAATGCACATTCCTTTTGATATTTGATAACGGTGATTTAGGTTTGGATTTCAACGGCGTGCAACAAACACCGTTGAAAGTAATCACGAACGAGAGTTCCAGGTCGGAGGAGAAACGATATTGAATTTTTGTACTTCGGTGCTTGCTTTCATTTAAATTAAACGGAAAGAAGCTTTTAAGGGAAACTTCAAACGTGAAATCGAGACGAGGTAGCGTCCACGGTAAATTCTTTTAACGATTTAGAATTACCAACGACAGAAAGTGTGCGCACGAGAGAGAAATCAGAGTGAGCAGAAAGTAGAAAAAAAAAGTTTAAAAGTTATCCATATCCCTTATTTACAATTATATATTTGATACATAATAATTCGATTTCATGTACAATTGAAATTTCCACAAAAAAGATCGATACGAAACAGTATCGAAATGTATTTCATTCGAGCAAACGATATAAAAAGCGAAAAGAACGCAAGTAGGAGAAAGAACAATTTTGTCCGCTTTTCTTATGTACGATGCAGTTGAAACGATTGTTAGAAAGTAGTTAGCTGTAGGTTAACACGACTCATGGTTTATCATGGAAATTGATTCCTGTTTTTATCAGAGTTGAATAAGTTTCGAGGATGAGGAGGATAATGCAAAGTTGGTGGAAGTTTCTGGGGATCGATGCACCCCACTCGCCCCTCAGAAATAGCTGCGAAAGCTCCGAAAGCAAATAAAGCTTGAAGCGAATCAAAGGCGTTCTACGCGAACGTAATTAAAAAGAGAATCGACGCTTTGTTGCAGAGACTCTGTTCTCATATTACTTTCTTTTAATAGACTTCCAATTGACAAACAATTTCGATACGCTTTCGATTCTAACAGAGACAAGTGGAATTTACGAGGAGATTTAGTTTCCAGCACAGGCTATAAATTTAATTTCACAGCTGAAATCTGAGTAAATAGAATTTTCCGTCTTAACAGAGAATTACCGTAGTGAGAATGAATTCAGTTCACAACTAGAAAAAAAAAATTAAAAATTATTGTAGAACATTGAAAAATCATGGATTTACATCAATTGTTATACGTCACTTGCGAATATTGGTACGTTTTTGAGAAATTTACGAAAGGAAGAAAAATGTACAAAACACACACACACACACACACACACACACACACACGATATATGCTAATAGACAAAATATTAATTACGTTAAATATTCATCTTTCCTACAATGTTAATTGTTTTTCACACTCGTTCGCTTCGCCAGAAAGAAAAAGACGAAATTACGATGGGACGAAAGTTCTAAACGAAGATTTCTAGTTTTCTCAATATTGATCGACGATTCAAGGCTCCTACGGACCTACGTAGTTGCGCAGAAAATTCCAGGCACTATGACGTAACGATTTTAATAGCTCCACGCGCGCTTTTCGCCAGCGTTTTCAAGCGACAAACGGAAACTTCCAACAGATGATCTGCTTCCACCGAACCGGGCTTGCGTCAATAGAGAATCGCTTGATGAACATCCAAGATTCGATTCGTTCGTTTGATGTAACGATTGCGTCTGGCTGCTTTGAGAGAATCTTGAAAGCACACGACGAAGGCAAGAAGAAGATCAATCCCTCGGCAACGAGCGATATAGCACGTACCAGTGGCTGTCGAAAGCATCTGGCACGTAGTTTTTCTTTCGTTGTTGAGAAAAGTGGGAGCAAGAAGTGAGAAATAAAATTCCAAATAAAACGCAGCGTTTGAATATTCCTTGATATTAGAAACATTACGTCAACATCTACATCACCTAAATATTATGTCCATGATATATTATATCATCTGTTATATCTTATGGAACACAAAATTTTTTGTAAAAAGAATTTTATTACTGCTATAATGTAAAATCGAAATAGAAATTCATTTCATCGGTGTTTTATCGAAAAATAGAGTTTCGTATTGTTAACAATACTTTCTGCACCCGCTGTGTATTTTTTCTTAAAACGCCGAACGAAATCTCTCTCTCTCTCTCTCTCTCTCTCTCTCTCGAATATTCTCTTAATAAAAAGAAAAAAAAAGAAAAAAAAGAAAAATCGTCGGGATGAACCGATCCATCCAGCCCGCCGTGCAATTCCCATTTTCGTCAAATTTACGAATCCATCAGCCACCGGGCGAAGCCAGGATCACAGGCTCGCGAGCGTATCAACCGCACGAAAACACGACAACGAGGGGGATGGAGCGTGCGCGTATCGATCGTTACCCTCTCGTCGCGAGAGTTCCATCAGAGACGATAATGCTAAACTGCAGGCTCGCGTCGCTGGGCCGGCAACGCACGCAATAAAGGCGAACGTTATCTGCGAGTAGCAATGTTTACGGTTCGCTCGAGTTTCCGGGGGAATGCATCCCCCCTCGACTTTTTTCTCCTTTTTTTCGTTTCACTCTCTCCTCTTTTTTTTCTCTTTTGTTTTCAACGACTTGAAACTTCACCGCGTCTCGAAAAGAAGAAGAAGAAGAAGAAATAGTTGGATAATTGCGTTCGGAGAACGGAACGGAGCAACTGCGTTCAGGTATTTGGCTTCTGGTCGGATCTTATAGTTTTCTGATATCCTTTCCTGTGTCTTTCGTTTTGTGTTATATCGCCAATTATATCGCTAACACGGCGAACTCGCGGGCGAAATTCAATTCAATTCGACGTTGTTTATCCCCGTCTGTGGCTGGAAGCTGGAAATGTAGTTCCGTGATTTTGATACGGTTTCCTGCGGTTTCCTGTGTTGAGAGTCGTAGTAATCGTTTGGGTTTAACCCTCTTCTTCTTTTTTTTTTCTTTTTGGCCAGCAGCAATTTTTCCCCAGGGAGGGATTCCAGTTTATCGCAAGAAAGTTGAAAGTTATTTCTCTTTATTCAAGTTACAATTTGGGAAATTCAACTTTCAGCCTGGCGCGAAAGTGAAATTCGAGATGAGCAGAGAATAAAGGGGGAATATTTTTCACTTGTTTTACACTCATTCGTGCAAATGTACGAAAAAGTTAATTTCAGTCTAGCCTGTTTAGAACAATCCACCTGGACCCATTTTAAAACACGAACTCTCCGCTTTCATACATTTTTCCAAAGATATATTTCTACATCGTACTGAACATACTTTTTACAAACGTAATGTGAGAAAAACTCTTTTCCCAATTAAATCGACGACAGTCTTAAAGACTGAAGTCTTTGCAACGACCCCTTGCAATTTGTTCTACGATTTTTTATACGCACTATAATAAAATTTTTATGAACGTGTCCAAAGGTATGAAACCTATACAAAAATTCGTTTCATCTGTTACACGTTCCAATAAACATTCTACTTTGGATATTTTGTATATTTCTGTATATCATATTTTTCTTTACAAACAGTTCAATTATAAGAGTCTGAAGTACAAATTTTCGTCGAGTCTATTCCTAAATATCCGACTTTTATTTAACGTTAGCAACGTTGTTAACCGATTTTATTATTTCCCCGTTATTTTGTTGTTTTTCGTTGCTTTTCGTTCTTGAGACGAATATTTATGAATCTCGCGTGGCCCGGCGAAAAAGTGGGTCGTGCGTGTTGAATGACGGTGATATTTCGAAAAATTTCCTTTCCCCAGGCCAGAATGCAGTTTTCACTGTTTACGGGATAATTTGACAGGAGCAATTGGATGTTATGTGCTCGTGAAATAAAGTTTCCTCGGTCGGACGAGCGTTGAATGTATTTTTCGCGTTTGCGTTGTTTGTTCATCGATCCCTGTGAACGAAGGGGTAGGAACCTTTCCGGAAAAAAATTTCCAGTCGACGTGTTTTATACATTTCGATATGAAATTGACTCTAATATCGATATTTTAACGCGAGTCAAGCCAATTTCTTAACAAATTGAAATTCGAAATTCGATTCGATTAAAAATCTGATGTTCTCTCGCAGAGAACGTAGGGAATTTTTTTCACAGTTGAAATGGTTTGTTAATTTTAGGACGAAATAGCGCATTGTTGAGAGAAATACTGCATATCTCGTTAGTTTCAAAAATCAGTGGAACAATGAACAGCGCCGAATCTATTGTTGTCGGGAAAAATTGTTTCATGATGCAGATCCAAGGGCTATCGATTGTCAAGAGTGAATGGATATTGAAGTGTACTCTGTTAACTATTAAATAACATGAAAGTCCATCGTACATTTTCCCTTCTGTAAATTGTAAGAGACAGAGAGTTAATAGGTAAAAATATTTTCTCCTTTCCTATTTATTTCCAATACATCGAATATATTCGAACGTTAAATATATCGAACGTTTTTTTAATTCTAAATATAATTAATTACGATTTCAGTGACTTAAAAACAGTCACATCACTCTGTTAATCATTAAATGAGACAAAAATCTCTCGTACTTTTTCCTTTCTGTAAATTGTAAGAGACAGAGAGTTAATAGGTAAAAATATTTCCTCTTTTTCTTCTACTTCGATATATCGAATATATTCGAACGTTTCAATTCTAAATATAACTGACTACAGTTCCAGTAACTTTAAAATAGGAGTATCACGAATAAAACATCCGGATCATTGTTTCTCTTGAAATTCTAACATATACACAAGAGCTTTCGAACGGAGGCGTATATATTTCTCTCCTTTCGTTCACGTAGCGAAAAACGCCGCCCTGGAGAAATTCATTGCAAATCCATTTCGAGCGTGTGTATAAAATAATGCAGGCGATCGCGGGCTTCGACGTTCGCCTCGGAGAAAGATGTTTTCCCGTTAGATCGGTAGTAATTTATGGCGGCCATCCGAACCCTCCCCCGCCCTCTGTTCTCTGATACATCTTTCATTACACGCGCGCACGGTTCTTTCGTGCACCGTCGAGAAAATCGGACGCCGATTCGTTCGTCGATTTCCACCCGGGGAAAGAGAAAGACGCGACAGAAAAGACGTGACAGGCACGATATTTTGCCTTAAGGTTCGTCGCGAAGAAAATCTCAAAGACGTTTCAGAATTTACGACGTTCAGGATGACAATGTTGTTACGAGAGAGTTGGACGTTCAATTTCAATTCTGTTCGTCGTACGACCACTTTTCAAAACATTCGAATTTTTCAAAAATAAACTGAACTTTCGAGTATTTTTATTTTCGCAGAAATCGTGTAATTCCGCGGAACGTTACTCTTTTCTTTTCTTTTTTTTTTTTAATTCAAGCACAAATATTGAAAGAAACTTAAAGAAATATTGATTTACTGAACTGTTATTTATACAGATTATATATATTTAATTATTTCGTTATGTGTAATTGATTTATCTATTCAATCTTTACTTTATATTATGAAACTCTGTTTTTCAATGTTGAGAATATTAAAGAGAAATCTGAATGAAACGAGTGAATCGAAGTGCTCGTAATATTGAAACAAATTATTACTTACACCTTAATGATTCACTGAAATAATTTCAATTTTACTAGTTCATCGTTGACTGAATTAATTTCAAACCGTGACTGATTAATAATTGACTGGATTAATTTCGAGACTATGACTTAATTAATTATCGATTTAACTACGATCAATTAATCCCGAATGCAATCAATTGATCATCGGCTAAATTAATCTCAGATACAATTAATTAATCGATTGAATTAACCAGAAGCACGATTGATTCATCATTGATCGAATTAAAGCGTGACTATCGTCGACTGAATCATCATGTCTAAATCAACCACAAGTCATAACCAATTAATGATCTGATGACTTAAATAATTTTCGAGATCGACCAATTAATCACGGACTGACATGATCTCGCGATCGACTAATTGACTAACTAATGTTAGACAACGCAACATATTACAGCAAATTTGGAAGAGGGAGCGAATAGCGGAAAGACGTCGCGAGACAGAAACAGAGAGAGAGAGAGAGAGAGAGAGACAGAGAGAGAGAGAGAG
>WIUT01003224.1:0-20586 GCA_010645135.1 Tetragonula clypearis | reverse complement strand
TAGAAATTTTAAAATAAAATTGTAAAACCAGTCATTTTGATTGGTGTGGTAGTTCTAGTGTTAACGAACCACCCTGTACGCGTATATCTCCCAAATCAATTTGCTAATAATCGACAAATTTCCGACGATCAATCTCATTGGCAAACGGGTAGTCACACGCGTTTGGCGGCTCTCTCCGTTTTTGGCGCTTACAAGAGTTGGACACCACGCTGTGCACTGGGGTGTTCGATGTCGAAGTGCATCCGTTTCGCGATAAATCTGTACGCAGCGTACCAGGCGCCACCATGCAGATTGGCCTTAATGGCGGCCGATAGCGGAGCGTGTTTAACGAAGTGACGCGTATCAAAATTTCAAATAGCAACGAGCGCTTTTTCTCCCCTTCGCGTGTGAAATCAGAGGGGAATCGGTCGATCAAACACATACACACCGACAGGTTGAAGCGGTTACGAGCGATTCGGGCCGCGCGGTCGTTAATTCAGTTCGTCTTAAGCCCCGGGACTTCGTTAAGCTCACGCTCGTCGATCGAGTGACCGGCGAACCGTGATCCGTTAATTTTCCGAACCCTCTATCTTTCGAATGCTCGCGCGTGAGTTCGTCGATACGACAGTCTTTCGTTTGATTTTCCGACGCAGAAACATTTCTCGTTCGTTGGATCCGCGCGTTGGAACTTTGTCTCGATGGACGAAGAGCAACGAAAGTCACGCGTCGTTACGTTGTAAGTATTATTAAAAAATCAGAGAACGGTCGTTCGACGACGATCTTATTCTTTTATTATGTATTTCAAAGTTCCGGATGCGATGCTCTCGGCCGGCCGGAGCCTGTGTAAACGACAGCGTCGTCGAACGTCGGAAATTAAAAAAACGAGACACAGAAACGAAAGCCGTGCACTCGAAATAAATAAAAAAGCGCCGCCGGTATTCCCAGAATTTTTCAATTTACGACGTAGCCAGGCACAGCTGGACGAGACTTCAAATGAAAACGAAAAAAAAAAAGAAAAATGAAAGAGAGACAGAGCGAGAGAAAAAGAGTGGAGAGGGAAAGAAGAAAAGAGAGAAAAAAAAGAGATATACCGAAGAAACGGTAAAGTTTTACCCATACTGATTCCAGAGCTGGAGGGATCCTCGTTCTTGGCTCCCCAGCTGCCGGCGAGGTTCAACGCGAGCAGAGGCCTCTCCTTGAGCAACTCGGCGACCGAGGCCAACCCTTCGCAGCCGCAGCCCAAGTGGGGCAAGTGCAGCGCTTGCACTTGAACGCAGCCACGAAGAGCATCGCAGACCCGGGACACTTGCTCGCCGGACAGATTCATGTCGAGGACCAACCGCGCCAGGCTGGTTGACGCGTGACTCAGTCCACGGCAAAGGGCGTTCACCACGCACTCCAATCTGGAACACACAGCAGCCGATCGATCGATCACTCAGCCTCTGTTCGTTACAAACGCCTGGAATCGAGTTGTTTAGACGCCCATAGAGCCTATTCGATGACCGAGACACCGGCAATTGGCCCCGGAATCATTGGTCATTTGGCCTAAGCCGATTGGCACGGCTCTGTTTCATCCGAGATTCGTTCTCATTTACTCGCGCGCGGACTCGTGGAACTCGAGGGGTTTAAGGCTCAGAGGGCGTTTAAATCAGGCGCGTTTACGGTTACGCGGTTTAGAAACACATCGGGCTAATCGACGGAGCGTGTTGATGGTTTTTCCCTCCCCACTTGCTTTTCTCTTTCGTTCTCGGGCCACTCTCTCGGCCGTAAGACGTCTTACGGCCGAGTCGGCCACGAGTCAAGGAAGCGTTGGCAGTTTTCCCGCCAACGTTTCGCAAGCATTGCAAGTTCCCTTCATCAGTGGCTGCTTGACACACTACCCGCTACCGATACCGGGTTACTGCAGTGTTTGCAGAACGTCGGCAAAGAGGCCCGAAAATATGCCCGACAGAGTTAAGCCCGAGTAGCGTTCTAGTTTTTCAGCCTCAGCGGAGTCTTCTAATTAAAGATCAACACAGGTCGCTCGGTCGAACGACGTTTACGGGAGGAACGATTTTCTTGCAGCGGTTTTTTCTTCTTTTTTTCTTTCTTTCTTTCGCGCTGGTAATTTCGGATCGAGCAATTGCGCGAATTTGTTCGAGCAGACGAACAAAGGCAGCAGGGAGAAAGATCGAGGACAGCCACGGTCGGGCTGAGTCGAATTTACGCGCGCGTAATATTCGCTTGCCCCCGTCGATTGGCCATTATTTGGAGAGGCTGGTGCATGTAGGTGTGCAACAGTTATGCAAAGGCGAGCCACGGTTACCTCTCTTCGCAGAGAATTGCAAAAGAGTCTGGATTTCCTCCAGAAATGCGCGCCAGCGCATTCGGGAAATCTCGCGTTAGGATTTTTACGATAAGCGATACGAGCGAGAGGGGGCTGGTTTTCTCTGCATCTCTCGGAAAGAAATTTTATATCGAGAGCCCCTTCGAGCGCGCTTCCGTTCGCTGCGCGGGCGAGGAAAAACAAACGAGCCGGATCGCTGTAAATAACGCGGACGGCTCTCTCACGTTTACATATTCATGAACAATTATTTGGCAAACAAAGCGTCGCCTTCAATTAAGCGTTATTCCCGGAATTAAAACAAAGTGGTCTGTGTTTTCAAAGTTAATTAAAATATCCAGTTGACGTTATCCCCCGACGTGATTTTATTGAACGATCAAACAAATCCGCGAATCGCGCGGGGCGAGCGTGATTTCTGTATATTAAAATATATATACACCCACCCACCCACCCACACACACACACACACACACACACGTGCGCTGTGTCTGTATTTATATAAAATGAAAAGTAAGCAAAATAAACAGCGTGTGCACGGTGAACAGGCCGATATTTCTATCGTTAACGATTTACACGCTCGCTCGAGACGTTTCTGCGCTTAACCCTTGTAGTATCGAACAACGATATATCGATTTGCCGATTTATTCTCTCTCTTTTTTTTTTAACACGATCTGTGCTACGTCCCACAGTTAATTTTCCGTTCAAGCCATTTGAAATTATCATTGTAAAACGAAGAACTTGAAAATTTGTTATGAAATCGTGTATCGATATCTTAATAACTTGTATACTATGTTTGTTTTATCGTGATCGATTCAATTTGGTATAAAATTTGCTCAAATTAACGTTAAAAAGTTAAAATAACGTTAAGATAAATATTATTCATTAGTATTTAATATTATTGTATAACATTATATAATAAATTATTACTATTTAATATCATTTATTATCATTTAGCACACAAAAAATATTTGGAACAGAATCTTTTATTTTGAATTAATTTCGAAATCGTTAAAAAATTGTTTGTTAAAATAATACTTAAAAATTAAATTTATTGTTCTGTTCTGTAATGCATTTCAAATTCTAGATACTTGATGATTATAGTTCTTGCATTATTATAAAAATTGTAAGATATACTTCAGAGGTAAAATTATTAATCGTAATAGCGTGGGGAAAATAACGGAAAATAACCAAAAATCGGCCCGGTACGGAATGTGACAATAAGTCTCACTTTAAATCTTATAATCATCATCTTTTGCATAATCTTTACATCTTTTTTCTCAAACTTTAGCGAACTGTAGTTACTCCTATTAATACTCGGAAATTCTTCAAAAATTGCATATTATATATTTAAACTCGATCGTAAGAGCAAACCTGGGTTAGTTTCCTGGGTTTTGAAGTTTGATTAGTTTTATTCCAAGATGTTTCTACATCGCGTAGCAAGCGAGAAAGTGAAAACATTTTCTTTTTTTTCGAAAATGTCATGAATTGTCACGGTAATGTAAAAATATTGAAAAAAAATGTTGAAGCCTCTTCTTTACAATGATCTCCTGAAACTCGACGTGCAATTTTTATTCATCAATTTATTTGAACTTTGAAACATTAGACATACAGATGACGAAAATTCGCAATAATTTCATCGTTTTTGTCTAATATTCAAGATTCAACGAAATGGCGAAGTTTCAATGGTGAAAAGAATTTTTCTACACGATATATGACAATTTATACTATTTCCGACAAGAAAAACGTATTCACTTTTCCGCTTACGTAGTGTGCGATGTAAAATAAACAAATAAATCGAATGGTGTATTGAAAGTGGAAATTTCAAACTTCAAAAAGAACTTCGGGTTCTTCGTCGTTGTTCGCACGACTTTGCTTTACGAATTTGTAGCAGTTTAAATAGCAATAACGTCCGGTTATCGAAGTGTCTGAATATCAACGTGAGTAATTGTACATAAAATGCTTGGCTCGGTATTTTTCGATCAGGTTAATTTATCAGCTCCGACTCTCGTTGCTATACCGTGAGATCGAGAGATCGAGAGCGTGTCTGACCAGTCGCGTCTGTTATCACTCGCAGCTGTTATGCCAGTCATTCTCACAGAGATCGCCTGGTTAATATCGACCGAAAGATTTTTACGAAACGCGACGATCTCTTCGTCAACGATGGCCAATTGTTCAGCAACTGGTAACAACTCTTTAAAAGGGACTCTCTAACGAGAAGAATTTCCAGAGTTTGAGGAGCTCTTGTCTCTCAAGTGCCACTGAAGGCACTCGCTGAGAGGGGAAGGGGAGGAGAAATTTCCTCCGGAGGATTCGCGCTATTAAGTTTAAAACGTAACGCGACACTCGCCAGAGAAAAAGAAAATCGGCACGCACGCGGATTCGTTCTCTCTCGTCGCGAGTCGTTCGATCGATGGAAGAAAAACGACGCCGGGGAACGATTAAATTCTTGGAACGGCCAGAACGGTTTTCAACTCGTCGAATTCCATCTCGACCGTTTCTTCCCGCCATTCAATTGGACCGGACGAGCCGGAGCGGGACCGCGAATGGAATCCTATGGAAACGCCAGGGAACGAAAATTGCAGGGCAATCGAAGAGGTGGAACAAACGTCGTGAAGCACATCTACGCGACTACTTTTCTCTCGCGTGATCTACTCGATGCGATCGAACAACGCGATCGAGCGCGCCAGGTAGTATCCTCTCGGAGCCATTTCTTCTCTCGATGGGCTGCCGACGAGCTTTTGAACACCTCTGCACCGTATATCTGCAGCAGCGTTTCGGAAGGAAGAGCAACCGCGTGAAACGGCGAAGGAGGGCGAAGCGCCGACGGGCGCTTTTTGAAAGAAGCGAGAGGGAACACTTTGGCGACGAGCTAGCCGGATGGAGGATGTACCGCCTCCGGGCAAACGGTGGTTGAACGTCCTCTCGCGCACATCTCCGGGACCTTTCTCCTGGTATTGGGCCAGTTTACACGAGGTGGAAGGAGTCGTGAATAGTAATAAAGAACGCGACGAGATAGGGGGTGGGGGGAGGACACGTCAAAATTGCAAACGGCAATGAACCTCGGATTGCAGGATAGAAACAAGCACGAAGAGATGGAGGCTTTGTTTAGGAGTAATCAGAGAAATTGGACGCAAAGGGAAACGGGAGGAGAAGAGCAAAGGGGGGAACTGAAGAGGGAACGAGATTAAGAGATTTGATTGCACTCTCCCGAAATTGTTGCCAAGTTTTTCGCAAACGGACGAGCATCAAAGCGTTCCCCCCCCCCCTCGGGAGAGTCCCGTTGCGAGAAAAATTACGAGTCTCGGAGACTCGCGCAAACTCGGCGAGTCTTCCGGAAAGTTTGAAAGCACGGAGACAAAAGGCGTATAGGCGAGGAGAGCATCCAGAGAGCCGGCGGAGAGGAAAGGAGAGAAGCCTCTCCTCTCCTCCTCGCGGAGAAAAGCGGAGAGGCATCGTGGTGGACGATCTCGAGAAAAGAGACGACAAAACGAAACTCGAACCGCAAACGAGAGAAAGGGACGAGAGACGGAAGGAAGTCAAAGGAAGGAGACTCGAGGGCGAAGGAAAAGTAGGTGGAGTCGCTGGAGGCCGATGGAGAACGAAGGAGAAGGAGAAAGAGAGAAGGAAAGGAGAAGAAGAGGCGACTCTGTGTTCGGCGTTCGACTATGAAAACCGTCGGTGCCGCGTCCTCCTTAATTTTTCGCCACGGGCCACGAGGCGCAGACCCTTCACGACCCCTCGAACAACCTCCGCCACGAAAAGGAGAGAAAAATCTCGGGGCGCCTCTATTCTTGCCGCGGCATATTGTTCCGCCACTTTCTCGACTTTTTTTCTTTTCTTTTCTCTTTCTTTCTCTCTCTCTCTCTATCTCTCTCTCTCTCTTTCCGCCGCGACTTTATGCAGTCGCGATTCAACCCCTCTCGACGGCCGTTCATTGTTACCTTGTGCTCTTGTTGCCGCGTTTGGAAGGACGGAAGGAGGGGGGAGAGGGTGTGCGCGCTCGCGAACCTCGTGCTTCGAATATCGAATACCAGACTTTCTCGCTACGGGCGCCACGCGTAAGAAACCTCTCCGACGCTAGCTATTTCGGGGAAGAACATCCTCGAGTTTCGTTCGTCTAGAGTTCTTTGCTCCTACGCGGGAGGACGTGCTAGAGAATTGAAAATTTCCCGAGAGTCACTCCTCGGAATAAGAAGATCCGACGAAGAGCGCTGCCGGCTCGGTACGTTACCGCGTCGAATTCATTCTCTACCGGGTCTTCCGGGTCTTGCTCGATCGCGTTTCGAGCAGAAAACGAGAAAAGCTGGAAATAATTTTGCGCGCACACGGAAAATCGAGCAGCAAGATATTCGAGGGATATCCGAGAATTATCGTTAGGATCGAAAGCAGAATCGCTTCGATCTCTTTTTCACCGGGGGGGAAAAAATGCTGGAGACCAGCATATACGCGCGCATATACGAGAAAGTAGAACGGTTATGCAAATGGAAAGTCGAAGCATCGCCACCCTTCGCCTACTATATATTCCTACTCTACTCCTTGGGTAAACACGCTCTTTCTCCCACCGTGTGAACTCCACGCTCGCTCCGGAGCGAGCGTGGAGGGTAAATGTCTTCCTCGCTGTCACGGAGAAGTAAACTTTTTAATTCACTTTCTGACCTGCCATCGCCCGCGAGGCGAAAGAAATTTTCTGGAATCGCGTACGATCGAGCGAGCGTCGCTCAGTTTTGCGCGCGAGACGGAACGTTTGGCTGAGATTCGTAGAAAACGTTCGAGCGCGTTTAGAAACTTGTAAAACCTCTGTTACAGATCTTCTGTAACGAGGGTAGTTTCTCGCGAGTTCTTCTGGCGCCGTGAACGAGCGGACGTTCGTTATTAATAGCTGTAAATATTTCATAGACCGGCTTGGAACGCTGCCTCGCGTGCATTCGTCGAGACGAGTCTCTCGCTACGAGTTAAAAAAACTGATCTATTTGTTCGTCCATGTACGCGTACTTTTCTCTACGAGGGGGAACTTTTTTAATCCACTTTCCGATATTGCTCGACGTTCGCGCGCAAACGGCTCGACGGTTTTTTCGCTGTCAGCTTAACGAACAGCCTCCAGTTGGTGTGCGCGGTTACCTTACGGGAAAACTTGCCGGCGACGTTCTCCTCGAAACGCGTAGCGAACCTTTCGTCTTCGAACTCGCGTAGTTCTTCGCCTTTTGGAAAAGGCGAGCGTAAAAAGGCGCTGCCACTTGACTTTTTTCAAACGTCTTAACAAGCTCTCTCATCGCGCCAAGACGAGCGCGACGTCTTTTTCGCGAAACGTCGAGAACGACGAGTATTCGCGAGTTTCCTCGTACACGCTTTGCAAGAAAATCGTTTAGAGAGGAGGGACGATAATTGGAAAATTAGAACGACTTACCTGTCGTGCGCCGCTTCCTCCAGACAGGTTATAACCAGCTCGAAGTCGTTCAGCTTCTTCTTGCCGAGCACGCTCTTCAAGTGTCCGGCCAACTTCTGCGCCTCGTCCGCGGGGAACTCTTGGCCGAGGAGCGACGTGATTCTCACGAGTTTCACGCTCTCGTTGCCGGCCAAGGCTTCGAAAAAGTCGTCCAGGTATCTGGGATCGGAGCCCCGTTCCACCTGGAACACCACTTCCAACGCTTCGAGGGTGCACGCCGGACTCTCGAGGATTCTCGCCCATCCTTCGAGCTCTAGCGGCGAAGTGTGCACCAGAGGGGCCGGGGGCCTCTCGTTGGGCGCTGGACCGAATCCAGGCCCAGCGCCGACCAACCTGCACACCGCGGAGATGTTCCCGTCCGAGGCACCGGCCGCTTTCAGCAACGAGAACACCGCTCGCGGCGGTACCTCGAGCGGGCACAGCTGGTTCAGTATCAAATGCGTCTTGGGTCCCAGTAAACCAGCCAGATGACCGATGATCCCCGACGGCAGCCCCTCCAACTCCCTTCGAAGGATGTTGGCGTACTGAGCCACGGAGGTTAGGTAGTACGCCGCCAGGAATTCAGCCACGGCCATGTGAATCGGCGTGTACAAGTCTGGCTTCCGTCGTTGCCCGAAGGTCAGCCCCTTGGTCAGGAAACCTAGCCTGGTAACTTCCACGCCGCCGCCTCTGGCCCGGAGTTCAGCCTCGGTGTAGCAACACCTGCCCTCTCTCAGCGTGGCCAAAGACACTTTACCGAAATCCTCCAGTCGCTTCCTGCAATGGGCCGGGATCTCCTCGTTGTAAGGGACCGGCGGGTCCAGGCTCCTCTTCACGATACACTTCACAGCCGCTTGAACCAGCGCGCTGGTCTCCGTCGGCAAGCTTCCTGAATCCTGTCGAACGAGAGAGAGAGAGAGAGAGAGAGAGAGAAAGCTTTAAAAAGCACCGACGTGTTTTCGCGAACTCTCCCGGGGCTCTCGTCCCCGAGAGCTTCGCATCCGAGAGCATGCAAACAACAGACAGAAGAGTCCGCTTTTATCGAGTCCATTCGGCCCGCGTTTGTTTCGCAAACTTTCAACACTTTCATCTGCCAACTGCTAAGGTAACCGTAGGTGGTCCGTACCACCGCGATCGATCATCCTTTCTATCCTCCGATTTTCCTCTCTAACCACCCGTGATAAATACCTGGTAGAGACAGCAGAGCATGATCCAGCCGAGAGGGTGCTGACCAAGCTGCTTCACCGCCTGCGGCTGTACGTTCAGCGCTTCGAGGAACTCGCATGCCTTCTCGGCGATGTCGTTGTGGATGAAATACGCGACGCAGAGCCTTTCGACGTGGGGCCACTCGAGCCCGGCCAGATGGATCCTCCTTTGAACCAGCGGCGACAGTACGGCCGAGTTGCTCGGCGAGCAAGTGACCAGAATCCTCGCGTCCGGGAACAAACGTCCCTCGAGGAGGTCTAACGCGTCGCCCAGGGACGCTCTGCCTCCCACGCACTCGTCGTACCCGTCCAGAATAAACAGCACACGGTCCTCCATTAAGTGCAACGTGCGCCACACTTGCGCCACCGCGTCGCCGATCGCCGCCGTCCTCGGGAATAATTCTCGGGCCAAGTAATTCAGCACCGGGCCGCCGCGAAGTTCACGGAGAGGAACGATGAACGCCAGAGCCGGGCTGTCGCCTTGGATCGCCCATTGGTGGAGAAGCCGCAGGCAGAGTGTGGTCCTTCCACTTCCGGGACCTCCCTCGATGGCCACGCGGCGTGGCGCTTCCGACACCGTGCCGTCGCTCAGCTGAAACATCGTCATCCGATCTCGAGTCAATTGCAATTTGCGAACGTTGAACGTGACGTGAATCTAAAACGAACGATTTCCCAGTACTGACAGGTTGGTGCAAATATTATGAAATATTGTTCATATTAAACAACAAGTTTATTCAATAATCAAAGCACTGGTCATTTCGATTACTTTTGCCGTCTTTCTAGCAGCTTCAGAATTCCGTGCTCGAGAAAAGTGCTTTTGCGGCGAAAAACTGATTCGTAACAAAGATTTCACCCCTAGCTGCAACAATTTCTGACGAGTCTCCAATGACGTATGGGATCTGACGAGTTATCGTGATAACTTCTTCGAGACTCACTAGTTCTGGACGTTTTTTCAGAATTACTTGATTCGTTCAATTATCGACAGTACACGCTCGAATTAATCGTAGCGTTTCTTGGAAACAGTTCGAAAAAACACGATATCTTTCCAATCCCATGAAATTGAGAATTCTTCTTTTGATAAATCTCTGCTTTTAAAGTACTTCGAACCGATTCGTCACGCTTGCTCGATCTTTCCCGCAGACGATCTATTTTTCATTGCCTGTTATCGTAAGTTTCAAAAGTGAATCACACGCGATAATGCCTTTAACCAGATGAACTTGTTTAATTTGGTCCAAACGTCGAGTTTATTACTCGCGTATCCGAGTGTCTTTGAATGAACGCTTGATTCTGATGCGTTCGGAATTTCTGCCGCGTCTCCTGTCGCGTAGCGACGATTTGCATCGACCAATTTCGTCACTATCGATCTCCACTGATCTTTCAGAGCGCGGTTTAACAGTTGAAATCCCCCCGAACAAAATTTAGCAAGTTATTTTTGTATACATCGCAAATCTTTGTTCCCTTTTCCAAAATAAATCAACAAAGTATGTCGAAGTGACCATTTAAAAAAAAAAAGTAAACTTGAAATATCCTTCTCTGTGAAACGAGATGAACGATCTCTAGGATCGAACTGGAATTACTTATTAATTTTACAACCAACGGCTACAACCAACAAGTAGGATCTTAATAGACAGATAAATAGATAGAGCAGAATTCGCGGATAGGTGGTTTTGATCGACCTCTGTCGAATAGGATTAGCGTGTTCACGCGAGAGGTTCCAAGTTCTAATTGGCAACCAGCCGGAGATCGGGGAAACCGTGGACTATCCGAGAAACTGGTCACGAAGCTGCTAACTTTTCTTCTTACCGCTGCTCCACTCTTGTCTACCATCGGCGAACGAACTTCCGGCGTACGAGCCAATCGTTCGTGATTCGCCGTGCCCTTTAACTTTTATCGCCAAATAAAAGACGAGCCTTTTTATCCGCCCGCGTTGATCTTCAAAGAGCTATTTTTCAACGATCCGCTTCGGTCGACGCGCCGCGATTAATGAACAAATCCCCCCCCTCTCTTCCCGAGGTGTTTCTCCCTCTTTACACCTCGACGTAACGAGGCTCGTCGGCTCGTGACTTCCGATTGCCATGCGGCTCCACTCTCGGCTCGTTCGACAATCGACAAAACAAAAGAGCCGAGTTTCTCGCGAAATCTCGTTGCCGCTCGCTCGCTCGCCGATCGCTGAAAACGGATTTAATCAGCGTCTGACAAAACAGTTTTTCGCGCGGTGCTTTGTGCGCGCGACCATTGTCCCCGGGGATGCGATTCGCGTGCCAATATAAAAGGGAAAAAATTCGTTTGTCCCGTTGCTGGATCGATCGAACTACCCTTTGCAGGACGACTCGAGTCCCGTCATCCTGCATTAATTACCACCTACGTTGTACATATCGATCTTTACCTATTTACGCGTTATTTACGCTTTGTTTAACCGTGTTATTGCCACGTGGCACGCTCCAAAGGTGTATAATAATTGGAACAATTTGGAAGAGCGAATACAATACACGTCAGTTTCGCGGATATGACAGACAGTTGCGGAAATGTTTTACGATCTCATCGTAAGTGTGTGTTCTCGAAGTGCCAGACGCCTCCGTTATCGTAAACGTTGTCCTAGCTTGTCTTAGATTATAATAAATGGCTGTATCGATGATGCTACTTCGGCATCTAGTTCCTTCTCTCCGCGGGAGACTATCAGACCGAGCTGTTATCCCATGATTCTAGCTCCTTTACGGTCTGTTGCTTAGGATCTCCTTATCCCTCTTCAAGGATCGGACTATCCGCTCTCTCTCTGTGTATTATTATTCGATATCGCTCTCGTTCCAACGGGACGATACCGTGTGTCCCGAGGCTAGCAGCCGCGTTCTAATATTCGCTTCACCTGTCCAGATCAAACGGATGATCGGACTCTGCTCTGTGATTTCAAGCCTTTCCCACCATGCTTCTGCCACAATATTTCATCATCAGAACGTTCGCGCGGCGTTCGATCGTAACTGGTTGCTTTTATCTATGGAGGTCTCTATGGTCTTAGATCTCTCGTCGTATTGCTCTCCACTATCGACCAGTGTCTGACGATTCTTGGCTCCCTGTGCTTTGTTCGCCGGACGTTTCCATCAACGCCGGGCGAACCTCGTCATTTCAGCTCGTATAATCTGTTTGTTCAGCCAGCTCGAGCATAGTTTGCCGTTTCCCGATCGAGCTAGTATCGCTTCCGCCGCTGTTACCAGCTTCCACGCAGTGTTACTCCGATTTGCACACAAAGACAATCGACCAAACAAACGAACGGAGAACTCGAACGAACGAGTGGAAGTTTCACTTTATTCTTAGAAGAGAGTGAGACCCAACCAACTCAGTTTTCAAAGCTTCGTGAATTGATAAAAATCGAGTCGCGACGAAAACAGATACGTCGATCGTAAAGCTCGTTCTCCTTCAATTTGTTCAAATTCTAATTCAATTTCGCCCGTTATTTTGTTACGTCTACGACTACGTTCCCGTCGATTCTTAGCGACACACGAGTCGAGATGGCAACAGTCGAGCAGCTTTTCCTCGACGAGGAAAAACGGCGGCGATCAGAAATGGAACGATATCCGCGCTCGGATGTCTCGGAGAAGGCATTGGCGCGAGTAGGCGCGTTCAGAAGCGAACATCGAGACAGAAGAAATTACTTCCAGCCGGTCGGGGAGCGTTCGTCGTTGTCGTCGTCGTCGTCGTCGTCGTCGTCGTTGTTTGCACATGTACCCCGGGCACCGGCAAAATGGAAATAATATTCCAGGCGACGAGCGACGACGCCTGAAGCGGCGGTGATCCGGAAAAACGTGCTCCAAGACGCCATTTTCCGGATGCAAACGCGCTCATTATCCCGCCCCGTGCATTCTTCGCACGCGGCTACGCGATAAATTCCCCGTGGAATTTATCGATCTAATAACTCTTTCTTTTCGGTTCCTCGTCCGGCAGCGACGCCGACTCGCCCGAGGACCGAATTGGAGAAAAAACGTTCAATTGGAAGAAGGAGGGATGATCTCGATCCCTCCCGTTTATCCGCGCGATTAGTCTCCAGCTTTTAATCTCGACGGATTATTCGTTCCCTTTCTGCGCGTTGTCGCGCGACAGAAACTCGCCCAACACGGTTCAAGAAATAGCTGTAGAATCTCATAAAAACGTTCGAAATCAGACAAGTGGTCCGCTTGTTTTGCCGGGCACGTTCGTCGACAGCGTGGCGCGAATTCGTCGCGAGTGGCTGCGTAATGCCCATGGCACTCTGTTTTCTCGATGCCACCGTTGCCACCCGGCTTATTTTTCTACGCGCAACGTGCCATATTGTTTGCGTTTTCGTGGCTCTCTTACTCGACCTGCTCGAACGGAGCGGACGGGTGCACGGTGGAAAGAAATGTTTGCCCGTGACTGTCATAGATAAATTCTACACGCTCGATTTGATGGAAATACATGGGATACACAGTTTGCCGCAAACTCGATCTTGACCTTGAATTTCAAAATTTTTTTTTTTTCTGTGCACTGTATTCTATTCATCGCGAAGGTCAAACTTTTCCAAGGAGCCACATAGTTCTTTCGAAATAAATGGCAAAGAAAGTTTCTCAGTCATTTAACGCTGCGAACGCGTGCGTTCTAACAGCGACTTTACGGTTTTTATTCTTTTATGTAACTTTCGTATTAGGTTTCACTAGCATTTATTGCAGTTTATTGTCTAAATAATCAAGTGATGAAACTAACTGTCAATATTATTCGAAATATAAACATTACGTAGGTGTATAGAATCATAAAGTCGTTGTTACGCACGCACGCGGTCGCCATTTTTCAGAAGAACTGTTAGCTTCCTTGGAAAATTTTTACCTTCTCGCGATGGTGACAATAGAATGCAAAAAAATGTTGAACTTTGAAATGGAAGGTGTAGAATTCATCTATGATAGCCACGGACAAACTGTTTCTTTCCACCTGCGAATTTCACCGTCAGAAATCGTATCGAAACTGATTAGTTTCCATCTTTTTTGACAACTTTCGTACCGGGCGTAACGTTTACATATATACAGCGACGATGGAGGGTAAACGAGGAAGATCATCCGTCGCGTGACAAACGGAACAATAATACTATGTTCGAGAAAGATTATTCGCGTCGTATAGAGCGAGGAGTTAGACGTTACGATTAGGTAGGTTAGATCCTAACCTCTTACGAGCTTAACTTCTCAGCTGTGAACAACGTATGCTCGTTGTGTAATTACAATTTGTTACTTGAATTAAATCTTTGGAAAATGAAACATAAATTTGTGTATAAT
The DNA here is from genome assembly GCA_010645135.1 of Tetragonula clypearis. Taxonomy (NCBI): domain Eukaryota; kingdom Metazoa; phylum Arthropoda; class Insecta; order Hymenoptera; family Apidae; genus Tetragonula; species Tetragonula clypearis. The sequence continues at coordinate 6,387 of WIUT01003224.1, read as the reverse complement.
TGGACATTTCAGGCTAGACTTGACTAGCCCTTTTTCGCTAATATTAATTATTATCAATATCGAGTTAAATTAAAAAATAAAATTGTTTGGTTGATTAAAAATATCAAATGTTACATCCTTGTAATTTAATCCGTCATACTGCAACACAATGTAGATGCACGGCAGTTTTAAAAGCGTCACCACGAAACAATACGAGCGAAGTACTCCGTCTCACCGAAGGTCTCACCATCCCGGTCAATATCGTCTACCGTTTTCGTTTCGTTGAGCGAAAGTGAGTACCATTTTCGGAGGCAGATCATAAAAGAGTGGCGCACGTTCCATTTAGACGTCGCCGTATACTTCCTCCCGAGCTCGCGCAGTTTGCTAGTTCCGAGGGATGGAAACGGATGGCACCACGCCGAGATCTCTCCCAGTCCCACTCGAGAGGATATACGTATATGTACGTATATCCGCGAGATAAGGAGATTCCGAGGCGGAAGGATTTATCGTGGCTTCGATAAACCTGTGGTTCGCGGCGCTGCGCCACGCTGGCGGGCGTATACCGTCGGCATTAAGGCCGGAAGATTGAGATGTTTAGCGGATGGTTGAACCGGTCCGACTCCGCTGTTTCCACGTTGTGGATACGATTCTCGAGCGTGTGTGTACGTACGAGACTCTGCGTCAAGTAAATTGACAGGCCTCGGTACGATGTTCGACGTCTACGATCACGTGCCCCCTCCTCTCCACCCCCGCGCGCTTTCGTTGAAATTCTTACCGAAAACGCCAGGGTCTTGTCGAAACGCTCGCAACGTCGATTGAATTCAATATCAACGCGAAGCTTCTGAATTTCATTCGGACTCTCGGAGGCAATTGAAACTCTCTCTCTCTCTCTCTCTCTCTCTCTCGCTTTATCGAGCATCCGTTCGTCGAGAATGTTTTTGGAAATTATCTCTTGCTTCGGAATGACAATGAAGCGATAGCTACGAGCAAGTAAAACAAGATCACTTGGCCCGATTTTAAAGAGTGAAACTACTCTGCTTTACCGATCTTTTCTCGAGTTCCTTTCTCCCAAAGATGTTTTGTACGTCATATAACTGCCTCGGACGGACGCCTCAATTGAAACGCTTTCAAAATCATTGAAAAATTCTTTTCACAACCAGATCTCGAAGATTGAAGCGTTTGCATCGACGCCTTACATACGCGAAGTTGTATACGTCGAACTACAAAAATTCAAGAAATCCTAACGTTCAACCTTGATGTTCAAGTAAAATGGAGAGGAAAAAAAAATCGTACAGCGAGTTTTGATAGATCTCGATGAGAAAAAGACTTCAATCTTCAAGATCAAGGCAGATTTGAGAAGGGTTCTCTAATGTTTTCAGACGACGTTTTGGATCTTCGAGAAGAAAAGTATCCTTTGCTATCCACTTGCTGCATAATACAGAAACATTTTTTGGAAAAAAACTAACTGTCAAACGTAGAGACTTTGAGTGCTTTAAAATGACTGTAAATAATAACTGCTAATTACACTGTGTTATACGACCTCTTTTTCTGACGTTCCAACAGTTCGAAATACAGACAATCTTCGAGAGTGTACAGCGAATGATAAACTTTGGTCCAGTTCTGTAGAGATGCAATTATGAAGCGGTTCGTTCGAGTCGAGGGATCGAGAGTCCTTCGATATGAAAGAGGAGCCGGTCGTCACGCGCTTTGTCAGAAGTTATCAACGTCGTTTGGTTAAAAAGCCTTTCGAGAAATGTTAACGAAGCGAAGCTCCGGCCATCTTATCGAGCCACGACGAAACAATGCCCGCTCGTTACGCCAGAATCGGACGAGTTCGAGAAGCGAGCGCGCGCTTCTTCTCGATCGTTCGCCGCATCTTCGAGACGCGATTAAAGCCTTCTTTTTATTCGAAGAGCTGCCTGCCAGTATCGACGGTATCCTCGATTCTATTCGACTCGACCCTACGTTTGCAATCGCGACATCATCGACCGCGTTCGACTCTTTTCGTTTTAACCATAGTCTTCTTTCTCGATCCGACTCGGATAATTTCTCCTCTCATCCGCGGTTTTCTTCAACACTGTTCACCGTCTCTATTCTGTAAATGGTTTTGAAACGAGCAATGTATGCAAATATATGCCGAGCAAACAGAAACGTCGGCATAACGCAAGCAATTAGAGGAATAATTATAAAATTAAAAATACACAACGCGATGTTTTCTAAAAATGAAACATTTCCCTTTCGTGAACAAACTATTACGGCAGTCAACGAGTTAATCATCTCGCGGTTCTCAAATTTAATTTTCTAAGGGCGCAGTTCGACGATGAGTTATTAACAGCGAATTTTTTGCATTTCACCTTAAGATGAGCTCAAATTGCATTTTGAATTCGTTCGGTATCTTCATTTCATTTTATAGAATAATTCAAACGATCGAAGCATCACAGGAAAAGCTTCCATGTGAAAGTTACTTTATATTTGTGCATTTCTCTTTTATATGTTTTAAAACTTTCTTCGCTGTTTGCCGTATTACTTTATTTTATTATTTTCTTTTTAACAATCTCTTTAACGATTTCTTCAAGGTACTTCAACTATCCTTTCGTTTTTTAGTTGTTTTCTTTTTTTCATCGATGTCGTGTTCTTTGGAAGTTTGTTTAGACCAAGTTAAAGGCCTTTTTAGGCTTCCTCCGTAAAAATCAAAAATATTCACTTTCTGAATAAGAATTATGTGTCACAGGGTTGGGGCATCAGGATTTTAGAGATGCTTAGATGTGGCATGGTCAAGAAAAAATTGGCAATCACTGCTGTTTAAAAACCGTGATACCAACAGCGACTTTATGTTTCTGGACGCTTCTATGTTCCGAATAACGTTAACAGCTAGTTTTATCATTTGATTATTTAAACTCACAATGATAAATCAACGTTATGATACAACTATGATAAATCAAACGTTAGTGAAACCTAATACGAAAATTACATTAAATAGACATCCACGCGTTCAGAACCGTAAAGTCGCTGTTAACACGAGTCTGCAATGTCAAATAATGTTGCCATTATTTAAGAGAACTGTTAAGTTGTGACCTATGATTCCTTGGAAAAGTTTTATCTTTGTGATGAGTAGAATACAATGCAAAAAAAAAAAAAAAATTTTATCTCAAATTCAAGATCAAAGTCAATTTCACATGTATAGAATTCATCTACGATAGCCACGGACAAATTTTTCTTTCCACCTTGTACACTGAGCATCGCGACTAAACAAACGCTGTGGTTTCGTTTGACACGAAATCTGGACAACGCGGTCGCACTAAAATGGTTAATCACCAAGCCGTGAAACTCGGATCTGTGATATTTATTGTCCGATTTCACGCGAACTCGCGATTTCTCCTTTGGAAATTCTTTTTATCACTTGTTGTCTAAGTAATTGCAAGAGAACTTTCTCTGCGGCTGTAACCTTCGTTAATTACCAGCCTTTAAACGATCGCTCGTTTTCACGGTTGACGTTTTCTCCGCGGAATTTCTTCTGAATCTCTGTAAAATCCCGATTCGTTTCCGCCGCGGATGCAACGTCCAATCGGACGACCATTTTTCGAACACTTCGTTTTTAAATTCCATTCAGTGAGGGATCTTCTGCGATGACGCACGAAGGACGACACCTCGCTGAGAAGTTCCCTTGATCAGAAAGCGAAACGTATCGAAACTGGCTACGTGATTTCTCGACTGTTTCTCTGCCTGGAAAAAACTCGTCTTTCGTGGCAACGAACGTCGACGGTCAAACGTGGCGCAGCAGTTCCGTGAGTGAATCAGTGCTGGCTCGTCGAGAATCTGGAGGGACGGCTCAGCTCTCGTTTCATACTCTTCTTCCAGCGGTTTACCCTTTGATAGCCGTCTTCCCCTTGGCGCCATCTTCTCCCGTTTCGTTTTCCAGACAGCTAGCTCGAGGCAGACGCCAGTGGTGGACCGCAAACAAAAGGGACAACCGCGTGCTTTTCAATTTTTGATTTTTCCGCGGTGAAACCGACTCGAAATCCGGACGAAACGACGGGGCAACAGCAACGAGAAAAATTACTATTACTATTTTATGGAACTTTCATTCCAACAAGGCAAGACTTCCAACCTCGGAACTTAGCGATGTAGAAATGTTGCATGTAGTGGCTGTAATACTCGCTGCAATACTATATTATCATTAATTGTAATACTAGCTATAATTTTGGATGACCAATCAGTGCTAACACTGAGTAAGTGACAGTCCTTCAAAAGTGCCCTACGAACACTTATTACACAGGGCGAATTCCAGTAGTTGGTCATCCAAACGCTTCTTTCCCACTCTTTTCAATTTACCATAGATTTTACAAATTATAAAAAGACGCGCTAAGAAGAGAACAAACAGACCTTGTAACATCATCCTCGACCACGGTTACAACGTAGAATAAACCCTCATAAAAATATTAAGTGTCGTTCCTTCACGCGGGATCCAAATACTATTATACTGCACTATGGATCCTCTTATACTGCTCTTATGTTAGGGATACCCATAAAGTAACGTCGTTTTTCTCATACTGTGCAAAATTTTATTCTATTTAAATTATTATCACTACAGGTGTCAATATTTATCAAATTTGAAGAAAAAAAAACGATATTACTTGGGCCTGATATATTGTATATCCTATTATCAAACAAACCTTGTAACATCATTCTCGATCACGGCTACAACATAATATAAACTCTCTTAAAAATATTAAGTGTCGTTCCTTTACACGGGATCCAACAATAATACTATTGTACTGTACTATGGATCCTCTTATACTGCTCTTATGTTAGGGATACCCATAAAGTAACGTCGTTTTTCTCATACTGTGCAAAATTTTATTCTATTAAAATTATTATCACTACAGGTGTCAATGTTTATCAAATTTGAAGAAAAAAAAAACCGATATTACTTATGCGCCTAATATATTATATATCCTATTCCGATTTTGTACCGTGGCCAAAGTATCTCGGGACGAAGTCACGTGTGACTAATTCCTAGAAACGTCTGCGCCGCGATTCGTCAAAGAAATCCAACAAACGTTGGAGACTTTGGCTTCAACGGGGGGGCAACTTGGCTCTCACGTGTCGCAAAGTTTCCGCGGCAAGTTTCAGCGTTTGAAAGAGAGTGAGGAGGAAGAAAATCGTGGTTGCATCGGCGGCTGCTCGGGCAACTCGACTTTCGCAATTACGTAGTCGATATCATGCAAATCTACAGCCGGCGACGGGTCTGCCTTGTCGAATACGATTGACGTAGAACACCGGCGTGTCCATATTCGAAAAACTTTCGCCCTCGTCCCCGCTTGTGAGCTACGCGCTACGCGTGCCCTCGCTTCGCGATCGTTTCATTTGAATTTCACTGAAATTTCCGAGAGAAGGGGAGCGAAAGGGTGGAATTTTCGCGAACCGAGCTGGAAAGCTGCCCCATATCGGGGAGATTTCCTGTCGAAGGAAACTGTTTCACCTGTTCACTGTTTCTCTCAATGTCGAGTATATGATACAATTAACCCTTAACAGTCAGGAAGTATTTCAAATTTACTTCCCACCAGGTCCAAGCTATTTCCCATACGAAGAGAAAAAGTATTGAATTGTAGAATGTCATCAACTTCTGTAACATTTTTCCACTCGGTATTTCTCATCAGCAGTATCACGTTCATCTTCTTCATCCTCGCTGTAACTTATATTTGGAATTTTTCTTCTTTTTCTAGGAAATACTTCGCTATCGCTGCTATTGTCACTATCATTATAGTCTGAGAACGTAATGCTTCTCGGACTTTCATTTTCATCGATAGAAATTCCCGAATTCAAACTCGTCGCCACTACTGCTAATATCGTTGAAATTATCGTTATCATAGTGTATTGTTCTTTCCGGCCATATTTTACGATTTTATTAACAAAATAAAATATAATAAACTAAACTGTGTAAAAGAAAAATTTTGAAAAATCAAGCACAAGACTGACTTTGCATGCGAAAAGCACAAAAGTGCACGTACACAAAAAACGGTGAACGATAACAGAACATAGATAACAAGTATGACATGGCACAATACTTAACGCGTTAATAGTAAATATGACAACTCTAACAGTGATAAAAATAATAAACTGGTTTTTACCGCCATATACGCGGCATTGGACCCAGTAAATAAAAGTGCTATGCCGCTTATATGGCGGCATTGGTCTGTTAAAGGCCCCCATAGACGTTGAAACATGTTGCGACGTATGCATCACTGATGCAAGCACCACTGAGAAGCAAGGAATCACTGATGCAGCAATAGTTGATCTAGCATTAGTTGGACAAAGAAAGTCCGTGATAATAAACCTAACATCACTATCACTGATATTGGAGCTGGAAGACGATCCGACATTTTAAAACACTTGTTTCAACTTTGG
>WIUT01003223.1:0-20588 GCA_010645135.1 Tetragonula clypearis | reverse complement strand
TCTTTCTTCTCTTTTCCTCTTCCCGTTTTTTTTCTTCTTCTTCTTCTTCTTTTTTCCTCCGCCACCCCCTCCTCGTTTGTTCGCACGGTAACCTCTGCACCTAGTCGCGGATAATACGCTGGAGAATACGTGAAGAAGAAAGGAAGAGATAATTAGAGAAGCATCACAGGCAAGCAAGCACAGATTTCGAGGGAGGCCGGCCCCCTTGTAGTTACAAACCTCTCGAGATTTTCGTCGCGTTCGTTTTTTCATTGCCAATAATAAAGTGTCCTCCCTTGTTCTTCTCCCTTCTTAGACAATGCGTTTCTTTTTTTTTTTTTGTATCTTGTTGGTACTAGGTGGTCTTCCATTAGTATGTATAATTGAAGAACTGAAGACCGTTCCATTTCAAATATGAATTCCGGATATGATAATTTCGTATTTTTGTTTGTTTTTCTTCTTCTTTTCTCAAATAACGCGGCAAGCAGCTAATTGCTGATGAGACAGTGTGTATCAGCATATGATCGCTCAAGGCCTAAGTTTAAAGACGACGAGCCGAGATTATCTTGCCAGTGCGAATCGCGTACAATGAGTGTTTAGAAAAAAAAAAAAAACTATTAGCCGTACTTGCATATTTGTACGTACTTCCGTGCGTTTTCTTTTCCTTCTCCTACTTGTTTTTTTTTTCTTTTTTTCTTTCAATTTTTCAACTGTCAAAGGATAATGGTAAATACGACGTGCAGATTCTGTTGATACCGAGTATCTAATATCTTTTTTCTGTTTCAGCTTAACTCGCCTTTCAGTCTCTACCTTGCTCCAGTGGTTTATACGTCGTGTCTATTTTTGGTTGGAATTCAACGCGAGATTTTCCACAGGCAGGCACCGTATTACGTATCCGTTTCCTAATAAAAGTTCACCAATGATCCAAGTATCGATATACAAAAAACAGTCATTGTCTCCGTTTGTAATGAAATCACGGTTGCTTTTAATTTTGTCACATCGGGTTATTATCGGGGTACAATCATGGGCGAAATTTTTGTACATTTTTTGCTTTATTAAAAACAAAAACACGTTCGTATGTACAAGTATGTTGAACAAGTTTATCATTAGTCCATAATAAACTGGTAACACACAAATTCCACTAATAATATTGCTGCAGATCATGATACACAATACAATGTTGAGATTCGATTAAATCTTATTGTTTTACTCTTTTTTTTCCCAATTTCCACCATTAAATTACAATCTATTCTCTTTGTTGTCACTGAAACATGTCATTTCTTCGTCGAGCTCAACGACTAATTAATAGATTCTTACTTAAATAACATTTTAATTATTACAGTTCGCCTATCAATGTTGTTAATTGTTCGGAACACGTAACGGGCAACGAACATGTGCGATGTTTGCATACATAAGCTGTTGCTCGACTATCCACGGGTTTCAAATTTCTCAGATGTTCGTTTTTACGTAATAACGTGCCACCCGTTTCATCGGGATCAATTAAAAGAAGAATCCTGTTGGGTATCAAACGTTTATATATAACTTGAAGCAAATCATCGGTGTCCTTGGCACCTCGTTTCCCAACCACGTAAATCTAAAACACAAGCTTGTCAAACTTCTGAGAATTGAATATATATATATATATATATACATATATGTACTCGATGCATGTCAGTTTGTCTATACCTGAGTTGCATCATCATGGTAGCGTACAAGTGCTGATGTTAATTGTGGAACCGCAATAGGCCTTTGCATCAGCAAATGTCTGAATGCTCCGAAAAGACGGACAGCTTTATCCTTGAACTCGCTGCGATCGAAGTAATCAGCCAACCTGAGTAAATTTTCGGCAGCAATCGAGTTACCGGATGGTTCCGCTCCGTCATAAGCTGTGCACGAGATTCTTAAAATACATATCCGATCGTTCTCTTTCATTCGCATTACAATCTAACACTAACGCACAACTGCCTGAACTTAATGGCTGGATGAAATGAAACATTGAACAGCTATAAATATATCTCAGTTATGCTCGACTTTATTACTGCAGAATGTTGATTTCTTTGTAGTTGTATAATGTAACTATAACTATGTTACATGTATCGTACAAAGCATTACTATGAGAACTTTAATCGACAAATATCTTGAAAATACTTCAAACGTACCTTCTTTGAGCCTGAGAATCACACTTGAATCGCTCGATGTTGTTGAATAATATCCTCCGCTTGTTTCATCCCAAAAATATTGATTCTGGAGATCCTGCAATTTCTCGGCAAATTCCAGCCATTCGCCGTTCAAATCGGATTCGTATAAATCTAACAATCCTTTTATGACAAACGCATAGTCGTCTAAAAATCCAGGTATAGGTGTACTCCTAAAAGTAAATGAAAATGTACATTGTACAATTCAATAATAGTAATATACTCACATTTGCGTAATTGTGTTTCTCTCGTCACGATAACAACTATGAAGTAAAATATTCTTAGTTTCATCGAAAAGATATTGCTTAATAAATGTTGCGGCATCTACCGCGCGCTCAATGTATCGTTTATTATTTATTGCCGCTCCTCCAAAAGCTAAACCACTTATCATAAGACCTAAATCCGGATTGGTTATTAACTTAATGATCAAAATTAAAATTTTATATACGTTAGTGTATATAAAATAAAAAGATGTAAGTAACGTAGTAGTAATGATTATAAAAAGTGTGTAAAATAACTTTTTACCATTCCACGCTGTAATGATTTTATCGTCTAAGTGAGGTCGTGGCCTTGCAGATCTAGCTTTGTATAAGATGGAACATGCTTCTTTCAAATGCGTCTTAGTTTCTTCAACAGATAGACTGACATGTTTAGCAGTCTCCTCAATTTCATTGTACGTTATTAATACATTTTTTCCTCTTAGCTCTCCATGTGGATCCTAATAAATAAAACGTTATCAACTGTGTAATTTTATACATATATAAAGTAAGAGTTAATACGTGAGTACAATAAGAAAAGAAATGTAAAAGTAAGAAAAAATAGATAGCCTACTTGATATGATTTTACATTTCCGGATTCCTTTACATTGAAATGATGGCAAAAAATATCTGAAAATTTAACACGACTACCGTCAGAAATTTCTTTACTCAAAAGTGACTTAATTTCTGCTGCAGACCACACATAAAAAGCACCCTCTTTTTTCGTATGTGTGTCATGCGTAGGATAAGAATCTGCATCTTCAGCACTGTAAAATCCACCTGCCTAAAAAAAATCATAAAATAAATAAATGTAAAATAAATGTAAATAGTCGTATAATTTTCAAAACAGAATAAATACAATACCGTATGTCGAAGATCTCTTATTACATATGTAGCGATATCGTCAATAATTTCGGCAAAAAAATTATCCTTTGTTGCAAGATATGCATCTGCGTACGATTTCATTAATTGACCCTGATCGTACAACATTTTTTCAAAGTGAGGAACATGCCACTTGCTGTCAGTAGCATATCTCGAGAAACCCTGTTTCAGAATAATAAACATCGCTACAAAATGTTTTTGACAGTTAATTAGAATTATATCTGTAATTATATCTGACAATTAAAATTCCTACCTGACCTATATGATCATGGATACCACCAAAAGACATTTTTTTTAAAGTGTATACAGACATGTGCAAGCAGTGTCGTGCAGATTCCTCATTAGGTTGACGTGCGTACATATGAAATAAAAAATTAAAATTTACTGGCTGCGGAAATTTTGGTGATTGCATGTATGTCGAACTAAAACCACCATATTCCGGTTCAAATTCATTTACCAATTGTTGAATACAAATTTTACTACATTCTAATAAAGGTGCGTCATGTATCTATATAACGGTAATTATACGTTAATAAATAAAACGTAAAAGATTATTACTTTATTATAACTTACCTTAGACGTATGTGGAATTTTAGAAATATTTTGTAAAGTTTCAAGATTGGTAGAACCAACCTCTATAAGTTTATTTCTGGATTGATTCCACTGAAAGATATAAAATATAAAGAAACTAATCTTAATATGATATATTGATCTAATCATGCTATATATTGTACGTATGTATAGTATAGATTTACTTAAATGAATCAAATATGAATTGTTTTTATCATTACACCATATCTATAATGATGCTTGAAACCTTAAGATTTTGTACCTTACGAGCGACATTGAGTAAAAGTGTCTTAAATCCTGTTTGTCTAGATGTGTCTTCAGGAGGAAAATAAGTCCCTCCAACGATAGGTTTTAAATCAGGGGTAAGAAAAACACTCATTGGCCATCCACCATGACCACTTGTTGCCTATGACAAATGATAGTTTTTAATCTGCATTATATTTACTTGAAATATAATATAATATAATCACAATTACTTGCTTGTATAAAAGTCATGTATATCCTGTCGATATCTGGTCTCTCTTCCTTGTCTACTTTTATATTAATAAAATTCTTATTCATTATCTCGGCAATATCTTTATTCGTGAAAGATTCCTTTTCCATAACGTGACACCAGTGACACGTAGAATAACCAACAGATAGAAAAATACATTTGTTTTCTATCTTTGCTTTTTCTAAGGCTTTCTCGCACCATGGATACCAATCAACTGGATTAGTAGCATGTTGTAGTAAATATGGTGATTTTTCCAAACTCAAACGATTTTTCTCCTGCGTTCTTATATTATCATCGTTACTAGTTGATGCCATATTCGCGAATAATGAAAATATAACTGATCTCTGATTTATCCTACAAAATTGTTCATGTTATTTCTTAATCTATCTGATCACTTTTATAACATACATAAAAATGACATTTAAGACAAAGGATAAACAAAGGAACGCAAACACGCGTCGTGTAAATTAAACAACAAAGCAGCGCTCATTTTCATTGACATCTCTTTAATATACTTGTATTGGAAAAGTTATTGCAAATATTGCGTAAATTTGTGTTTTAATATTCTACCTGTTTAGTTGGGGTACGGTCAGTGATGCAAAAGTACTTTGAGATATATATGATCTTATCCCAAGATTCTGAATCCACAGCTTTCTAGACAATGAGGATGTACAACAAACTATTGACAAAAAGCAATATCTTGCCAAAGTCATAACACTCCTCTCGTAAAATATATATCTAGTAAGAAACAAAAATTCTGAAAACAGACAATACAAAGATACTGTAAATTTCTATGTATGAAATATAAAATAAAGTATTAAGCTTTGCTTTCAACACTGTAACAAAACCTGGTTGTCAATCTATCAACATTATTTCTTTCATCAAGTTAAAATCGTTCAACTGAAACCACATTGTTGTTTCTATCTTTCAAGTACTCTAAACTTTCAAATCTTATTTTCAAATGGTAGAAATTTTGCAGTAATATTTCTCTCATACATGTTTACACATGTGTTGAAAATATGTGCATTTTCATCGACAAGATTGATCTTCACAAGAATTTTAATTAAATTTGCCAAACAGATCAATTGACAATTAATTTTAACTTATGCAACTATAATTAAAAATAACTTGCTCAGCTTAGAAGATATGTATGACCACGAAAATATGTATTTACACAGATTGTATTTAACATGTGTCGAATACACATTACAGCGAAATTCATTCATCGCCATAGTGCGTACAAAATATGAAAAATGGCGAATTCCTATATACAATTTGCATGAAGTACATTGTATTTCTTCGCTTCGAATGAATTATATAAACTTAAATATTATCATTCGGATGATAAGAGGAAAAAGAAAAACGCAATACGAAGTAATACAATGTACGGGAGATATTTTTTTGTCAAAATTTATCATAAATCTTAAAGATGCTCCTAAATACATTTTAGAAGTTTATTAAAAACTTTAAAGATGTAGCTAAAAATAATTAACCGATCATTTTTAATACATTCGCTATATATATATATATATATATATATATATATATATATCTCATACCATAAAATGATGAAGCATTGTTTTCTAACTAAATTTTTAATTATTACACAGAAATAACGCAAAATTTCAAATAATAAACAAAAGAATGAAAATCACATATCTATGATTTACGCTGCGATATCAAATTGCACTGAATTGCAAAAATATTGAACTATACATGATATAACTTGGTAATTAAATTTCGTAACTTTTAACGAGGAATTAATTTCGCCGAAATGTAAATGAAAATTTCAAACCTCCCTTTACAGAAAATATACGTAGATAAATGTAATTTATGCGAATGACATATCAATGCAATCTACGTAGTTTAAATAAGTGAATTTATTAAAAGACTAGGTATAAATCTATTATCTAGGCACGTTGCATATTATCTAGGCATGTTACATATATCACGCGTACATATTTGTTCATTATTTATTCTCTATACCAAATATTCCATATTAGTAAACAATGATGACTTTGCGTTAACACGTGTGTCTAAAGAGTTTGTATAAAAAATATTTTTGAAAAAAATGCGCCAAAGAACTGATGCGCAATATATGTAACATTACAATCTGATGAAATGTCAGAAAACTTCAAACATGGCTGCCGTACATCGAGAAGCTATCCAAAAACAAATTCAACAAGATTGGGCAAATCGGGAATACATCGAAGTTATAACCGGCAGCATCAAGAAGATTACCGATTTTCTCAATTCCTTTGGTAATTATTTAACATTCTCATATTTCACAATGTACTTTACTTTCGTGTTGGAATATTTGAAAAAAAGTATTCCGCAAAATAATAAACGATAATCTCGCACTTCTCTCATGGTGTATTTAAAATTTTCTTAAAACTGCGTAATAATTAATTCACGATTAAACCGTGTATAAGCCATTTTCATTTTTCATTTAAATTATTTTAAATTTAATCTTAAAATCGAAATATACAATGACCGTGATAAAAGGTGAACAGGATTTTAGAAACAATGACTTTACATACTAATGAAAAAAGTTCATCTAAATCTACATCATTGCAATATAACATTTATGAATAAAATTTTAAAACATACGAAATCTAAGAACATTGTTAACTTGTTAAGCTTGACTTTATAAAAATACATACTCAACTAATTGAAAAAAACCCATTGCATATATGGTAAAAGAAATAATCTTTTGTACTTTTAAACAAAATGGCCATTGGTCAACTTTCATTTAGATGTATTCATAACTAATTATTTCCTAACTCGCATAAAGTATGCATTTATATCAGTTTTTATAACTTTGCTCTCTTCTTCATTATTCCCTTGGATCGCTGAACTGACAATAATGCTTTAAATAGAAACTAACATTATTGTAATTTACTTTATTCCGTTAGACATGTCTTGCAGATCAAGAATAGCTGTCCTCAATGAAAAACTTACAATATTAGAGAGAAGAATCGAATATCTAGAAGCGTGTGTAAGTGACAATTTATAATTGGAATTACCATTACTTTGCATATTATAAAAAATATATAACGTATATTGTATCTTATATAATTCTAATTTTTCAGGTTACAAAGGGAGAAACGTTAACTTAAATTAATTATCAATAAAGTTTGTAATTTAATTTGTAAGATTTTTATATTTATCAGAATTCTATATAAATAAATGTACAATAAACATAATTATATGTTATATTTTTTATTATTAATGCTACAGTATATACATGCATAGTTTTTACTCATCGGCAACCAATTTAAATGTAAATATAGTGTCTGATTTACGTTTAATATAAGGTTCTGACGGTGGCTTTTGTTTCGACCATAAATAGAAATCAAAACCTTGTCCATCATTTGGAAATGGATGCCAATAAGGACTATATTCATACGCCAGTGCCCATGAAAGAAAGGTTAGCATACCAACAATCTGTACAGTGGGAACCACAGGAAAAAATGTCCTTACCACTGGAGTAGTACATAATGCTGAAAAATAATTTTCTATATCGTTTGAAATTTATATTAAAAATAGAATAAGATTACCAAAGATAATTTCACTTGACGAACAACAGATTATAAAGGAAAGGTTTTACTTACCTCCTATCGCATAATTAATTGGCGAATCTTCGTTTCTTAATTTACTTGCTAGATAAGTGCCAGAAAGATAGAAAAAACCAAAACCACAGATTGGAAGTGTAGTATACGCTATTGTTTTAAATGTAAGGTGCGTCTCAATTCCTGCGGGCTTTTGACTTTGCAAGTAAAGTCCCACACCCACGCCAACAGCTAAAGGTAGTTTCATTTTCTTCATGTACGAAACAACTGAATTTTCATTTTCTTTTGCCGCAAAGTTGAAGGAAAACATATCTGAAATAATTATTTTCATTCATGTTAATAAAGTCATTTTCAAAAGGATTACAGAAACAAGTTTAAGAACCAAACGCTCAATTTCATTACTAATGCATTTTAAATTTTTGAATCAATCATTGATCTTGAAGCAGGTCATTGTCTTTGACGAAACAAATGCGTATAAATATTTTTAAACATTGCAATGGGGAAATTTCTTAAAATTATGACAATAACATAATAGTAAACTAATTGAAATGTACTGATTAATGAAAGAAATGTGTTACCTGTCTATAAATGTCACTGTATTACAGTATTATCTTTGATAGGTTAAAGTATCCCTAAATTATGTAACATGAAAGAAATTTTGCAGTATATTTGCAACTCTATTGTTCAATCAATTATGTTTAATTCTGAAAAATTCTTAAACGTATTGAAAAGATATTAAGGGACAAGACCTCTGTATTATTTTCTCCATGAAGTAACTACATAACAAAATTTAGTTACTAGATATGTATCAGCACAGTGACTGAGTGTACTGAGTATACTGCAATGTCACCTGGTTAAGAAAGATTATTATTTAACACATATAAAATGAGATTGACTTAAGATAGCAACAATTGCTATTATATTTCTTATATTTTATTAAAATTACAATTACAGTGCAATTTACAATGCAGTAAAGTCTTTTTAGAATCAAATGTATTTTAGTTAATTTTCTAAATAAATATGGCGTATCACTGACAATATTGAACTTGGTCACAATCAGATACTTAGTTTCCCAACATTGTTACATAAATATCAGGAATTTTTGTTTCTTACAAAATATAGAGAAATTGGCGATATTATTAGAAGAAGAAGAAAATGTTGCGCTTAATTTGGAACGATTTGTCAAAACAGGTATACGTCAAAATTATTCAAAAAGAGCAAAAAGTAAGTTCGTTGAGAAAATATTTTTACACTTCAAGAAATCATTAATATTAAGCATTATTAATTATTTCAGAGCCAGAATTTAGTGCTATTGCGATACTTAAGCACAAAGGCAAAGAGTAGTACACCAAAGATAAACGCAAATGTTGCAGGCCTTAGCGAAAAGTGCTGTAAAATTCCAAATAAGCGTAAGACGAATATATTTACCATTTAATAATTATTTTCCTTTTTAGTATTTGATAAAGAAATTTATACAATTGGAATTACCTTCTTCTTTTACGTAATATATGTGAAGTATTTGAAAAACCATAAAAACATTGAAAATTTTTGTCAACAATAGCTATAATAGACATGATTTTTATATTCTCAAGATATAAAGGTTCTTCCTGCAAGTGAACAACTTTTAAACAAAAAATTCATGAAGAAAAGTGCCAAGATTATGAATTTTAGCCTTCTAATAGTATAATGTAAAATGCAAAATATAAGAAATGTTCGTTAAAATTGCATGTCGTTTAAGGTTCGCTATGTTTAATTGCTCCTTAAATATACACACAGAATGTTTAGAAAGAAAGACTCCAATACTTGACAAATTTTTAGTACTACATCATGTCCAACAACTTGGATCTTAAGCAATTCTTTGCGTAGAAAATCAACTTTATTTTCAAAATCCATTGTATCATTAATATTTTTATTTACATTACATGGTTTTTAAATTTTACCTTTCAGCCGTAGGACCTTGCGCCGCTAAAGATAAAGAATATAAAAATCCAGAGTATTTCTGTTATCATATAGATACCTTTGGGGAAGCAGAGGTAGAATTAGCCAAATATAGATTACCAGCTCCTTCTAATAAAGTACCTTTTAATAAATAATTTTATGACTGTACTTACCTCCATAGAAAATTGTGTAGCAAAGAAAGCAAAATATAGTCAATAAATGATAATCGAATAAAAGAGAGACGGTTATTTTGTGCAGGAATAAATAGAATGCTTTTAAACTTATACATATGTATATATAAAAAGAAACATATTTGTAAAACATATTAAATTTATTTTCATTGTTTAATTAATTTGTCTAACAAAATCATTGAAGTAAGAGATAACAAGTTATAATGAAACAATTTTAACAATTGTACGCCATGCGTGAGCATCAATCTTGTATGATTCGGTTTAGACGTTCTTGTAAATTACTTACATCATTGTGTTATTCGTGTATTTATTACGTACAATTAATAAACATTTTTGCCTGAATTGTGTGCTACTCTGTGTAACTTTTTTTTTCCCTTTACCAAACAAACATGCTTTGTTCAATATTTTATAGGTTAGACAAGATTAAGGTAAACATTCAAATGCAATTCCAATTCTTTTATCATTACGTATTATTTTTTTCTAGAATGGAAGAAACAGAAATTTTTTTACAAATTCAACATGTTAACATAAACGCGTATTAATTATATGCGTTATTAATTATATGCCATCTTGAGGTAGAACTATTGAAAATTAAATGAGAAGTAACAAGCATAAATACGTGTATATTGATAAATTTTATTTAATAAATATTGATAAATTTTGCCAGTATATAATACATGATGCATAATCTTTCAAAAAACTCTATGTATTAACATACTTGTGTATTTATGTTAATCTTACGATTTGCAAACCTAATCTTCAAATTTTCTACTTTATTCTCCACGAACGTTCGTCGTATCACTTTGCTGTGGCACACATTACTGCTTCAACGTTCAAAGAGTAATGCTCGACACATACTCTGTAAGGGATAAAATACGAACGCACGAGCGGTTGAATTGTCCTTTATTATCTTGCACGTCGAAACTACGAGGATACACCGTATTTGTACATGTAAAAATGCCTGTTTTGCCAAAATATGTTGTTCCATCATTGTTTAGACGGAGCATTTCGCAAAGTATTTTCAACGCTGTAAGTGTAAAAAATGGTGCTTCACGGTGGATAGATGAAAAATCAAACGTAAGATACTTTCACTGTAATGTAAATAAACTCTCATTGGAACACTTCAGGTAAGCAGAAATTAATTCTATTTATATATATATATATATATATATATATAAATTGCTAAATTGTTAAACAATTACAATTATTATATATGATTGCTGTTGCGTTTCTAAAATATACTTTGAATATATTAAGATTTTCTGTTATCATGTTCTTTGTTAAGTAAAAATACTGTACTAAAATTTATATATAGATTTAATACTATACTAAAATTTATATAGATTTATATAGATTTAATCATTTAAGTTTCCTACCGAGGTAGGATACTTCATATACAGAAATTATATTTCATTGAGTTTAATGTACGTATACGTACAATCTATTGAAATGAAAATAATGTACAGTGTACGTCGTTCAAATGTATTGAAGAGGAAAACATATATATATTAATCAATATATTTTAAGCAAGGTTAAACGACCATAATCGTCGTCTAAATTATAGAAACGAGTAAAGATATTTTAATATTATGTACGATTCTTTTTTGTGAGTACTAACACAGTTATTTATTTGTTGTTTAAAAAGTGAAATAATTTAACATGTATTCGTTAAACAACAGGGTAATATGTATTAAGAACATTTGAATAAAAGATATATCGTACAAATTACTTTTTACATCTGATGTTTTCACAAATAATGTAAAATGTCTGTGAGGTTTGATAAATGTTAGAATGAAATATATACTTCTATTTTGAAGATAAGCTCATTGGAAGATTTGTCAGAGTGTAGATAATATAAATTAATAAAATACTGTATATATTTTAAATATTTTAAGTCATAAAATATTAAATATATACAATATCTTGGATATTCACCTAATAAATATTTTTATAACATCATGTTATATTAAATATCATTTTTTATCTACGTCAAAGTAATTCTGATACGTAAATACAAATTAATTATATATTATTGTTTTATAACAAGTGTCAAAGTTGGTTATAAAATAAATTGCATATTAACGTGCTTAAATAATATTATTTAATTATATTTCTGTATTGATGATCATATTGATAAAATTTTCTTTGCTCTCATTGGGCTTACAATGTATTATTGTTTGAGTTCCACGATGTGTTATTGCTTTTAAAATCACTGTAACGGATTTACTTATTTCTGTGTCCATTTCTTCTTCATCGTCCTGAAACTTTATATTCTATAATTTTACAAACTTAAGATATATTCATGAATTTATTAAAATAAATGGTAATTTACTAAAATGCCAAGCTGAATTTTAATACTATATATATATATATATATTTTGTTACCATGGAATAAATACAAATATAATTATACCTGTAGAACATCACTTTGTACTTCTTCTAATTCAATATTTTTTTTATCTGTTGACATATTGTAGTAACGTACAAGTATATTATTCGATAAGCAAAACTAACTGACGTGAAAAACATATTTACATAACAAGCGACTAGCTGAAAATGTCATTTCAAAGTTCACTGTATTTGAAAGTCAAAACTGTCTTATGTGAGTTATATTTCTATTAATGTGAAAATCAGGGATTTGAAAAACATGTTTTATTATATTGAAATGTCTGGTAAAGAAGATATAAATAATTAAATTTATAACAATTTATATGTCCAAAAGGATCAGTAAAAATTATTCTACATAAAAATTGTATTGCTAAAGTTCATTTTAATTTTAATTTTCATTATATATAATAGAAACAAAGGAATCTCTTTTTTTATTCTCTGCTCATCTTTGTTCAATCAATTTTGTGATTGTTTATGTATGTATGTATATAATATATAAAAGATGCTTAATAACATATAGTACATATAGTATAAAAACAACAAAATATACACAATATATTACAAAACAGTAAAAAGTACATATAATAATAGAATAACAATAGAAAAATTATGTTAAAAATTAATTGATGTATACCTGAAACGAGTATAAAGCAACCAGAGATATGAAAAGTACAATAATCTTTAAATTGTAGATTATCATATTCTGTGCTATAAAGAAACAATGCTTTTCTTTTATAAGCAGTGCTTTGTAAGAAAAAGAGAAAATAGTTTAACCCATCCTCTCGCAGAAATCTGCAAAAGAATATCAAAGTTCTATCTCTAAAGAAGTTTTCAGTGGTAACCATTGGAATACTTTTGTGAGCCACTTTGTATTATTGCATTTCAGGATCACTATATCTCTAATTTGTATTTGTAGAAAGATCTACAAACCTTCTGTGACGCTTTAGTTAGATTTTCAAATAAATTTGACAATTTAAAAATTATAATAAACAAAGCCTTAATGCAATTTTTTTTTATCTTTCATTTCCTATTGCTTTCGTTAAATTGTATGAATTGTCAGTCGAATGATGAAATATGATTCAAATGATCTCTACAACTATAACATGTTTTACGTTTTTTTACTGAAAACCGTTAGTTCAGAGTTCATTGTGTGCACGTGTATATATATTAAGTGCAATGGGAATTCAACTGCAGTAGTTCAAGGGAATTTTCCTCTTGTGCAAAAATGAGTTCAGAGTACGTATCACCTCTCGATTTTCTCTTGTATTATCCATTTAAGTACCAGTTACTAATATTTTTAGCAAATATCTTTGCATAACGAATGGAAATCTACAAGTTTGTAAATTTACAAATTCATAAATTCTGCAAATTATAAGTTATTCAATTATCCTACTCCGCGAAGAGATTGTCAAATTGTAGAGAAGGAGTGTAATTGATAATCTTGTCTTGTCAATTTGCTATATTATTAATTGACGAATTACTATACAAAAGTGGGGTCCTGTTAAAATTGATGAAATGTAGCAATACACACTTAGTCTTTTAATGATAGCAATTATCAAGTATTGATGAAATTCTGAAAAAGTTTGAAATTGAGAGTGGAATTTAAAAAAAATATAATTCTATTCTACATTATTCGCATTTCATACTTTCATATATTTAATTAGAAAGTAGCAGCACCTTTGCTACGTAAATTTCTAGCTTTCTGCTGATGATGCTTTTGACGATGATGTGACAAACAGTACTTTTACATTCTCAATGAAAGTTTTATTTCAGTTGATTGTCATGTTAATAGAATTTCTTAAAAGTAGTCGGTTGTTCTATGTAAATTATTAATAAATCTCACGCTGAATGATCAAAGTATATTTCTATGTACATTTTTTCTTTTCTTATATGTGTATTTCTTTTAACTATGCTATTTCCTCAGGCCAAGGAATATCGATGTACGAACATATTCTGTACCTTTGAACACATCATATATATCAATCAAGGATGAAAGTCGTGAATTAATGGCTGTTTGGCCTGATATTGTTCGTGATCTTACCACTACTAAATGTTATAACGATATGCCAGATGTTGCAAAATGGCTGGCAAAGGTATTTTCTTTCTTTTCTTTTTCTTTCAAATTTTCACATTAATAATTTCACGTTAATTACATGTATTTAATCTCAAATATATTGCATTTGAAAAAGATATATTAACAATAAATATATTTCTTACTGTCCATACTTGTAGGTGTTGCAATATAATGTTCCTAGTGGAGGGAAGCACAGAGCGTTAATGGTCGTGCAAGCATATAAATCTTTTGCTTCTCCGGATCAATTAACGGAAGAAAATCTTCGTTTAACCCGTATTCTAGGCTGGTGCATAGAACTGGTAATATTTTTTTCTATCTTTCTTAATTTGTATCATTTTAGAATTTTAATAATAATAGTAATAACAACGTACAATTTGTTTCTTTTATTAATTCCTTTTCAGCAATTTGAAAAATCACTTATATATATATATATGTATATATATATGATTGTATATTGTAGTTACAAGCGTTCTTCATTGTGGCCGATGATATTGTAGATGGTGGGAAAATGCGACGGAATCAACCATGCTGGTATCTATGCAATGGTGTTGGATTGAAAGCAGTTAATGACTGTATAATGTTAGAAATGTGTTCACATGAACTTCTTAAGAAACACTTTAAGACGAAAGAATGTTACTTGGATCTTGTAGAACAATTTTTATCAGTAAGTAATCACTTTTTCTTGTTTAATAATATACAAAATACTTTGACTTGATACCAACTAATAAAATATTTTTTATTTAATTCATCTATCTACCTGAAAAAAATCAATATAGTTGATATTTAATAGTTGATATTATTTGATAAAATATTTACATTATTCTATTAGTAAAGAATTTTGTTTGTTAAATTAAGAATACAGAAATTTTTATATTACATATGTATATATATATATATATTATTCATAGATTACATTTAAAACGGAAATGGGTCAATGTCTAGATTTAATATCAACAAATTTTGGAAATAAATCGAATTTAAGCCTTTTCACCATGGATAAGTATAATGCTCTTGTAAAACATAAAACAGGTTACTATACGTTTGTGTTGCCAGTCACTCTTGCTATGAGTTTTGTAAGTTCAATTGTATTATTTGATTTTGTGTTACATCTAATAGATAGTTTAAAGCGTCTTTTCATTTTCGGATCGTAATTTTATTCACGTACTATTTGTAGGCTGGTATAAAAGATCCAGAAATGTATAGGCAAGCGAAAACAATCTTGCTAGAAATGGGTCATCTTTTTCAAGTACGAGACGACTATTTAGATTGTTATGGTGACGTGAAAAGCAGTGGAAAACTGGGCACAGATATAGCAGAAGGAAAATGTTCGTGGCTTATTACTGTAGCTTTGCAACGTGCTACACCAGAACAAAGGAAAGTTTTGGAGGTATGTCACTAGTTTAACATTTTGTATTCTTTTCTTGTGTGGAGTAACAACACAATATTGTTATTACGTAGGAATGCTATGGAGACTCTGATCCAGAAAAAATAAATCGTGTGAAACAACTTTATCAGGAGATAGGTATACCAAATACTTACGCTATCTATGAAGAAGAAACACATAATTTATTAAACACGCATATACAACAAATATCTCGTGGACTTCCACATGACTTTTTCTTGAAGACCCTTAATAGAACGTGTGGTAAAATAGGCCGAAAGGATTAATCATATAACCGGCAGATTTTTACTACGATTAATCGAACGAGTCTAGTAACAACTGCATTTTTTTTTTATTATTAAATAAATCGTCTTAAGACGAAATCACGAAAGACAATAATTCGTTGTTAAAATATACAATATTAATGAAAATCCAAATAATCAGATAATAAGAGAGTGCTAATTCCAAGTTAAAAAAGTGAGATATTTTATATGGTAAAGGATATATTTTGTATTTCATATACTGTTTTATATGATGAATTTTCTTATAAAATTATATTTCTTTTATTTAAAAGTGATTGTTGTAACTTAACATTCTCATATCAATAAATGAGTTGTTAAGATGATTTTTTAATTTTTTTTTTATATCCCCAAGATTGCTTCTTTTTCATATTTTTCCGAACTTTCGAATGTACAATTTGTTTTACCTTCTGTCTAAGATCTTTGAACGTATCTGTTGGCGCATGTTCTTTCGAAAAGAAGTTTTCTGCTTCTAGAATTTATTAATCGTGAACATTTATAGTTATAATAGTTATTTTAAATTTTTCATTATATTTATATTTTACGTGAAGTACATACCTTTAAAACGAATATCATTACTATCAAAGAAAAACTTATTTGTATCTACTATTATATCTGCTTTTTCATTATATGTATATTCTTGTTTACTATCGTGTTCGTCTTCGGATGAATCATACTTAAATGATTTCTTTGAGTCAAAGTTTAATTGAATTTTTAGAGATTCCAGATTTGAAACATTACTGTCATTATCTACAATTAAGGACAAAGATAAATGATATAAAATAAATTATTTTGGTTAATGCATTGTAAGAAAATTTACTATTTTCGTTAGTTATTTCTTTGCCATGTGTTTTTAATAGACTAAATTGTCCTCCTTCCTTTAAGCTTTTCGACAATGAGTCTGATACAGAAAAATATACATCTTTCGATACTTCCACAGGTGGATTTTCAATCGGGCTTTCGATATTATGTTTATTTTTCTTCTTCTTTTTAATGTTTCTGGTTTCTATTTCAGATTTTTCTGTACTAATCTCATATTCTTTATGATCATTTTCTGTGGGATCATATCTAATCATTCTTTTTCTGAAAAATTAGAAAAATATAATGTAATTTAAGTAGGAAAATATAACGTATAAATGTAAGTAATTAGTATTTATTCATAATTCTAATATTATGATTAGATACGTAATATTATGATTACGATTTGTTTTATTCGTACTTTGAAAATTTTACATTTTTACTTGTATCCTCGTTCTTCGAAATAATTGGTACTCCTAAAATATTTTCTAAAATATCGAATTGTAATTCCTTTTCCTTCTGTAGATCAATTTTATTGTCATTTACATTGATATCTGTATTTGTTTTTTGATCATCATTCATGAAGCGTTTGTCAAGCTTGAACCGTTTGTCGGTAATATTATTCCCAAGATACTAGAAACAGTCGATTAATGTTAATTATCCAAATGTTTATAAAATTTATTTATTTACAGATACGTGTAAGTATTTCACTTTTTCTGTGAAATTTTTGTTACTGTCAAATTTATGGTTATCCCACACTGGCTCATTATCATTTCTGTCATCATCAGCATCATCGAATAAGTCACGTTTTCCCTTTTTTCCTTTTTCTCTGATTTTATATTGTTCCACGTCGTTGATGTCATTTTCATCAAATATTATTTTATTTTTATTCGTGTTACTGTCCTGTAAAATCAGGTATTCACAAACAAACGGTATAAAAACAAATATCGGCAAAAACAGAATTAACTGAAACATACTTACCAAGTTCTTCAGTGCATTTTGTACTGCCAATTCTTTGGCTCTAAAAATTTCTTTCTTACGTTTCAATGATTCCAATCGCTTCTTCTCTGACGTGTTAATTCCATTCATTTTTACTTCAAGTTATTTTATATTCAAGTTTTAAAAGTCTTTTGTTCTCACAAATGTTGCTTTAGGTTGATAAATTAAATATGAGACTCGTGACTTATTAAGCGTAGAGTGCGCTAATGGTGAAAGACATGACCATCAGCGCACTCTACGCTTAATGAACGGTGAATTGGAGAACTATACTAACAAGATACAAGACACAGGACAAGAAGCGTAGAAGTTCAACTTCTTTAATTGCTACAAACAAGCGAAATAATTGTCGAACAATGTTTAGAAATGTGTAGACAATAATTCGTCGTAAATGAATTATTGAAACTATATTGAAATAATTTGGAAATATAAAGCAATCAAATTACTGATTACAATTGTTAAGATTGTTAAACAATATACAAGAATAATCATCAAAACAAAGTGCACGATGCACGCTTGAAATTCTATCTATGTTTTATTACGCTCTGAATTTTTATATACACATTATATACACTATTTGCCGCCACTTTCGTAACGCTACGTTCATTTAATCTCTCTTCAGATTACACACCTCGAGTCTGATCGTTGATACGATTGACTGCAAATTAAAATTAATGGCCGCGATCAGAGATTTCTTTATCGTAATACACGAAGGAAGTATTTTCGTACTCCGTGCGAATGCAGACACGTTTTTCGACTCGTTTTACTACACCGATTTCCTAGTCTTCCTGGTTGCATATCGTGATTCACTATCGCATCTTTGTACACGTTGCTTCGTTGATACTACTCGAGATTATTGTATTTGTGAAATAATTTTTCGTTAATTTCGAACGAGCGAGATAGTTCAATTTGCCCCATTTTCTACTTTATCATTGTCATTGTAACAATAAAAAAAAATTATTTCAGTCTTAAGCGTAAAATCGACGCTGTTGCCGTTGTTGTTTATACGTGCATTTCCGAACTTTTTCAACAAAAAAAGTTACACGTCAAATGTACGTGAAAAGAAGAGGTATGGCGTGCCCTTAGCTATTCCGCTTCGTGTTCATTTCATCGATGTTAGTTAGTGAAATATAAATGTAAACTCAAGGGAAATAACTAAAAGTGCAGAAAGACGATGTCTCCCTCATGTTTGTTTCGTTTCCTGCGAAGACGCCAACATCAATTCAATTTCTTCCCCGCCAGCTCCAGAATTTGTCATAACTTTCTCTACGTGTTGATCTTTCATTTCCTCCGCGCTGTTCAAAAGTCCGCCTAAAAAGTTCAATTCAAGCCCATTCGTATATACATGCACGTTCATAACGAAGTACATCGAAATGTAATTAAACTGTAAAATATCGATAGTAATTAAAATAGAGTAAGACTACACTGCGTGTATACCGTAAAAGATGGAAGATATCTTCTCTTCGTCGACAAAGTGAAAATGCTTATTATTAGCAAAAGCTTCGAGGCTATTGTAGGTGCCTAGAGAAACGTTCATGAACCACAACCTCTTCCTCTCGGCATTGATACTCGCCGATATTAACTCAATACCCTGTAATTTAGAAGGAAAACATTTTCTAAGTCTTTTTTTTTTTTTTTTTTTACATGATTAATCGAACGAGCTGAATTTATTGTGTCTGTTACCTTTATCGCTGTGTAATCGATACTTCGTATCCTTTCGCAGTCGATGATAAATGGCACATTATTTTCGTTGTATCTGTGAATTATTCTCATCACTTTATTGCAAAAGTAATTGGCGGCAGGATAAAATATTCCAGTATCCGGTTTCAGTACTATGTACTTGTTTCCAAGCTCTGTCTGAAAAAAGCAAGGTGACGGCGGGTAGTTTTTGATTTTCGACGCGAGACATGGAACGTAAATATAATTTTTCTAAAATTACATTGAGAAATGATAGGGATGGTTCAGAAAATATGGTATAATTGACTGATTATATAGAAATATAAATACATATATAATGTAAATATAATTTTTCTAAAATTAAATTGAGAAATGATAGGGATGGTTCAGAAAATATGGTATAATTGACTGATTATATATAAATATAGGTATATGTAATATAAATATAATTTTTCTAAAATTAAATTGAGAAATGATAGGGATGGTTCAGAAAATATGGTATAATTGACTGGTTATATAGAAATATAAATACATATATGATGTAAATATAATTTTTCTAAAATTAAATTGAGAAATGATAGGGATGGTTCAGAAAATATGGTATAATTGACTGATTATATATAAATATAAATACATATATAATGTAAATATAATTTTTCTAAAATTAAATTGAGAAATGATAGGGACGTTTCAGAAAATATGGTATAATTGACTGATTATATATAAATATAGGTATATGTAATATAAATATAATTTTTCTAAAATTAAATTGAGAAATGATAGGGATGGTTCAGAAAATATGGTATAATTGACTGATTATATATAAATATAAATACATATATAATGTAAATATAATTTTTCTAAAATTAAATTGAGAAATGATAGGGACGTTTCAGAA
>WIUT01003222.1:0-20590 GCA_010645135.1 Tetragonula clypearis | reverse complement strand
CATATTTGTAATTATGTATTCGAAATTTATGTACAAAATTTTTTAAATATGTAGAAATATACTTACAATTTTAATACGTTTTAACAAGTTATTACTAAATTTAGTTGTAAATAAAATATTCATACTATTAATATATTCTACTCATCAACATTAAATTCAAATATTATTAACATCTTTATTTTTGTACATAATTACACATAATTACAAATATGTATATTTTTCCAATAAACATATTACGAAAATATATTTTGAATAATGAATATATAACATGTACTTTGCTACAGTACATATCATTTAATGAAATTACAAAATAGTATAACATAGTAAAGTGTATAAAATCATATGGTTTATTAAAATCAACTACATACATTGAATTAATATAACATATGTGTTATAAATGATAAATTAAATTTTTTAAACTTGCATTCGAATTTTCTTACAATAAATATAAATGTAGTTAACTTAATATTACATACTTTTAAAGCTATCATTTTCTTTGATATAATTTCAATAAAAAAAAATTTATAGAAGTTTTCTTATATTAACCAATTAATCATAGTATGTTTCTTATATTAAGTTTTTCTTATATTAATCTGCTTATATTGAAACAAAAATTCAATCATGTAGGAAACTTACAATCATGTTAAGAATTTCATGTAGCATAAGTATAAATATATTCAACAATTAATGTATGTAAGATTGAAATATACTATTATATACTCAAAGTATCACAAAAAGCAGGGATAAACGTAAAAATAAATAATAGTTCTTAAAGAACTTGAATTTTTAAACTGGCATGATATATTGCAAAAAATATATCATTTTCTCGTAAGAATGTTTTGTGGAATTTGAAACATATACAAACTTGTACTTAAATACATTGTATTATAATCACTTTCTAAATTCCAAAAATATATTACTCTGACAAGTGCATTATAATTGAAACGTCTATTTTTAAATACTTAAATATTTGTAACTACTAAATTTAATGAAACCATTTGTAATAAATTATAATAAATATCTATATTTACTAAAAAAATCAGTTACAGAAAAAGAATTTCATACTTGTTAATAATATTCATGATCTGGAATGTTATATATTTATTATCCTGTTAAATTTATTATTATATTTCATATTTTAAATATTCAAGTTCATACTTTTATTATTATCATTTATTATTATTTATTTCAACTTCATACTATAATTAATCCTTCTATATGTTTTTTATAGGCGTACAATACTCATTTATTTAAACGCAAAGTGATATATTTTTAACAAGTATAACTTTCAGTGACAAAAGTTTTCTTTTCTAAAAATTTAGTGATCTAATATATGGCTTTCCAATAAAAATTTCAAATTACGTTATAAAATTAATTTGTCGAAATGCATTTAAATTTTCTATACGTACAAATATGAATAAAAATATCAATAGATACCTGCATGAAACTAGCAAACAGTTAAAATTACTAAACAACTACGATTTACACATGTGTGTAAAATTGAATTTTTAAAACATTCAAGCACATATTCTTTCCCTTTCTCTCTCTCTCTCTCTCTCTCTCTCTGTCTCTCCCCTTTCCTGAATATACAAGTTTTTAACTTATCCTCGAGAAAACGGAACAATCAACCGAAAGCTTCAATTTCTTCGAGGAGTGAAACCGTAATGAAGTTTAGAACAGTAACCCGTTTTCAGGTTGGCTAACCTGGAATTGATTCACTCGCATTCAGTCTTACCACCTAGCTCCAACCTATATTATTCTAAATTTCTTTTTAAATCTCACCGAACGCACAACACGCATACACGACTCGCGCAAAATTATATACGTGTCGCGCGCGCGCGCGCGCATGTACGCACACACTCGTTCACTCGTGTTACCAACAGTAGGTATATAGGCAAGAGACAAAAATATATATGCGCACGTACTAATGATCAAACCTTGCAAGTGTACGGTGAG
This sequence comes from Tetragonula clypearis, assembly GCA_010645135.1. Taxonomy (NCBI): domain Eukaryota; kingdom Metazoa; phylum Arthropoda; class Insecta; order Hymenoptera; family Apidae; genus Tetragonula; species Tetragonula clypearis. The sequence goes on along the minus strand of WIUT01003222.1, from coordinate 18,634 downwards.
AAGAAAAGAGAACGAGGCGAATGGAAAAAGTGGCAAAGAGGGAAGGAAAGGGAAAGGAAAGGAGCGAGATGCGAAGAGCGAGGGAGTGAACGGAGTGTTCCGGTGGAGGCGCTGTACAGTGGCAGGAGAACCGCGGCAGCGGCGGCGGCGGTGATTCACAGACTTTCTTATCAACGTCGAGAACGCCGTGCACCGGGCAGCAGGAAGAGGAATCGCCGACATCGGGCGTCGGATCGGTACGCGCGAAATGAGGTACCATTGATAAGACTTGGAGCGCCGCGTGGTTCCGCCTCCGCCGTGCCCGAAACGCGGCACATTACGGACGTGTGGATAAAGCGGCGCCATATATATATATATATATATATATACACACACACACACACAGGCACACGATATATACACAATCGTATTTTCCTTTTTCTCTTCGTCTCGCGAGCGCTAGAGACCGACGGAAGAAACAGGGAGGAGTGAAAACGAAACGCTCTCTAAGAACGAAAGAGCGATCGCGACACGAAGAGGAGATCCAGACAGATATAGAGGGAGAAAGAGAAGAAGAGTGAGAGTGAGAGAGAGAGAGAGAGAGAGAGAGAGGAAGAGAGAAAGAACCGAGAGAGAGAGAGAGAGAGCCGTGGATGCGGCGCGGTGTCTCTGCATCCGTGCGTGAATCACGCTTTGGAGGTGGCTGTCTGTGCCTCGTCTTCGAGCACAGCCTATATTCACGACATTGACCCGTCGTTCGAGGACGCCGCTGTTGCCCGCGGGCATCGAGCAAGCACCTTTCCGAAACTGTCACCCACGAGGAGGGGCATCGTTTCTTTTTCTTTTACCCGTCGTTTTCTTTCACGTCCTCTCACCGGCCCCATCTACGAGTCCGTACACGTACGCGTACGTCCGTACCCGTGACACGGTGCCGGTGTTTCGAACTTCGTCGACTCGATAACGCTCGTCGAGTTCAACAACAGGACAAGCTTTCTGCCCGAGCACAACGGCAGAGTGGATGGATCCTCGTGTCTTATGTTTTCAACAGACAGAGCTGGTGTTTTCGTCGATGTAGCGAATTGTACTCTGTGCACGGTGATCCAAACTCTTGATCCATTGGGAGTCGCACGGCGGAACGACTGGGTGCTCTCAGGACCCAGGGGCTGGTAGCATTGACGCAGGAACCTTGAACGTAACTGTGGAAACGCAGCAACTACGTAAGGTAGATTGGCAACAAAGGGACAAAAGTAGAAACATCATGTCAGATGAAGAAGACAAACCCCCTGCACCTCCTGTGCGACTTACGTCGAATAGGTAACTTCATGCTCCACGTTGTTGCCGTAACGTACATTTTGTAACTTAAGAATGAAAAGAAGTGCCGGTTGACGTTAAAAATTTTGACGTATACTCACTCTGATGTTAGATTCTGCGGTATTTGAATTGTACGCGATGAATGTATATAGTATCGAGTAATTTTTGTAGCATTGTATTGCCGTGTGACGCTAAAAGTTGATGAGTTTGTTACACTTTGCATTCTTATTATTTTCTTTGCAATAAGTAGAGGTCTGCATCTCCCAAAAATAGAATGACAGACACTAATCTGGTGTGGTTGCTAAAAATAAAATCCTACAGTTCAGACACGATGACATTCTGACGTGGGAGACTATCGTTTTAAGTCTTTATACATAGCCTTGCTAACGAACCTTATGAGTATGCGTATATATTTTTATATAAATATTGTAATTGGCAGTGATAATATTTTATGTAGATACGCAAAAGCAGAAACGTGAAAATAGTTTTAATTTTACATGTTTTACAAGTAACAGCTTAACGTTATAAGTAATGAAATGTATTTAAGATAGCCAACATAAAGTTTAATTTATAGATTATTTTGTTCTATTTGATATCATTATTTAGATAATGATAAAGTGAACGTGTTTCAGAGGTGAATCAACACCTAATTTACCGGTGGATATGCGTCCACTACCTAAAGAACCTGATTCTGATGAACGCAAGAAAAAAACATTAAAAAGCAAAATGAAGGTAAAAGAAAATAAGGACAAACCCAACATCAGTTATCCCACCAACTTTGAACATACTGTACATGTTGGATTTGATGCTGTTACTGGAGAATTTACGGTAAGTTAATTTAACATTTGTAACTTGTTACTATTGTTCAAAATGCACTCGCTTTCTGCTTTGCTACTATACAATGGTACGGAGTATCCAAATAAACATTGCATAGTAATAAGTATTTCTTTATTTCGTTACATTACTGGTTATATAATTGTCTTGTAATCCTTGTCGAAAACAAAAAATATAATTCTTACGTATAAAATATCTCCAATTGTTTGTTGTTCTTAGTGTTGAAACATTACTAAATTGATATTTATTAATATGTAATACTTAGCATTCGCTTTGCAATTCATTGGCTCATTGACTTATTTACAGTGCGTGATAAATGGAAAGAAAAACGAAAATAAAACAAATTATAATATTTTTATTCAAGTTGAATAAAAATTTGATCTGTTTTAAATATTATAAAAATTTTTATTATATTTGAATAAATAAAAATTTCGTGTATCATGTAAAAATGAATGCATTTTAGCAAAATAATTCATTCGTGAAACTTCATCACAAGAACAACTAGTAATGTATTATTAAATATTACCATTAAATATATTAAAAACATATCTCAGATGGATTTTTCGTACCTAAAAACGAATTAAATTCTCATCACTTGTTCACATGTGTATGGACATTGTGGAAAAGTAATTTGGTAATTTGTCTGATGCTTCTTATACCTATTATTTTTTCACATGAAAAACTAATTAAACACGTATTTCTTTCAAGCTGCCATTGAAAGTAAGTAATTTTAAATGACCACAAAAGTAGTTTGTTTATACTCCGTTTTATTATACATACACTTAATTTAACTGTTTGTTTTTGTTGCAATTAACAGGATTAAGTTGTTACTTTTTATTTGAAATTTAGAACTTACCATAGATTAGAAGCATAGCTGCTTTGATAGATCGATAGATGCTTTAGTCAACGTTGCATTCAATATTATTGAAGAGCTTTCTTGCAGAATGAAATTTCATATTGGTTTGAGTGCTTAAAATCTTAATATTTCTTCTATGTAGTAATTGGATTTTTAAATATTTTATATTTGCACGATGTTCTCTTAGTTTTTAGAACTTTGAGAATTATATACTTTTGTAAATGTTATATCCTGTATCAGTTACTTCTTTAAAATTTTCTTAAAAAAAATCTCTATGTATAAGATCATTAATGACTATAATTGAAACATAATTTTCAATCTTAGGGGATGCCAGAAGCATGGGCAAGGTTGCTTATGTCTAGTAATATTAGTAAACAAGAACAGAAGAAAAATCCACAGGCTGTTTTAGATGTTTTGAATTGGTATGATAGTAGCAGTAAAGAAACGAAAGGTTCCAAATACATGACAACTACAAAAATGGTTGGGGTAGTTGGTAAGTTAACAATATTTACATAAGTATTAATCTACGTTGTTGTTGTTGTTGTTGTTGTTATTATTATTATTATTATTATTATATCAATTAACAAATAAAACATTAATAAATAAAACACATAAAATTTTATGTTTAGCACCCATTGAGAGAGCAAGTAGTCCTAGAAGCATGGGCATAAGTGTTGGAACTGGAGTAGGAAACATTCGTGGTCAAGCAATGTCACAAGCTTCTGGAAGTTCTCATTCTCAACATTCACTCAGCAGGTGAACTTCTATGTTTTGTAAATATCATATCCTGTATCGGTATCAGTTACTACTTTGAAAATATGTCCCTGAATGTCTTCCTGTCATTTCTTCTTCTTTCTCTCTTTTCCTCTCAACCTATTTTTATATTTATTTTATATTTTGTATATATTTTATGTCGTTCAAATTATAGAGTGAGTAGTAGTAGTCCGAGTAGTACCCCAACAGACGCTTGCGCAACTAGTTCTGAACAAGAAGATGAACCGCCGCCACCACCGATTTCTGCTAGACCAGAACGTACGAAATCGATTGTAAGTAATAATGACTACTGTTAAAAATTAACTTTTTCTTCTATACTTGAATGTGAATAATCTTTTGCAACTAATAATCGTTTGCAACAGTATACAAAACCAATAGAAGAAGAACCACCACCTCCATTAACTACTACGTTAGGATCACCTCAACGAAATGGAACGCCGCAGCAGTCACACCAATCCCAATTGGATAGAAATAAAAATCAAGCGACTCCTACATCAACGACAACGGATCAAACGAGACCAGCGCAAACTGACAAAGCTAGAAAGAAAAAAATGTCAGATGATGAAATATTAGAAAAATTAAGAACAATTGTAAGTGTGGGTGATCCAAATAGAAAATACACGAAAATGGAAAAAATAGGACAAGGGTAAGTTGCAATAATACAATATAGTATAAATGTTCTTTTGAAGATTTTTTTTTTTTTTTCAATATGTTTTTATATCTTTCCAGTGCTTCGGGAACAGTATACACAGCAATTGAAACATCAACAGGTATGGAAGTTGCAATAAAACAGATGAATCTTTCACAACAACCAAAGAAGGAATTAATAATAAACGAGATATTGGTTATGCGGGAGAATAAGCATCCAAATGTTGTAAATTATTTGGATAGTTACCTCGTAGGAGAAGAATTGTGGGTAGTTATGGAATATTTGCCTGGTGGTAGTTTGACAGATGTTGTAACTGAGACTTGTATGGATGAGGGTCAAATAGCAGCAGTGTGTAGAGAGGTTCTACAAGCATTGGAGTTCCTTCATTGTAATCAAGTTATACACAGGGATATTAAATCTGACAATATCCTGCTCGGGCTAGACGGTGGAGTGAAACTAACAGATTTTGGATTTTGTGCACAAATTTCGCCAGAACAAAGCAAGCGAACTACAATGGTTGGTACACCATATTGGATGGCGCCAGAAGTAGTTACAAGAAAACAATATGGTCCAAAGGTAAATAAAATAATATCTGTATTGTAATTACTAATATCATGATAATGATATCTAGTGATAATTACTAATATCCGTCTTGCAATATATGCAAAATCATTTAATTTCTTATAGGTTGATATCTGGTCGTTGGGTATAATGGCTATTGAAATGATAGAAGGAGAACCGCCATATTTAAACGAAAATCCATTAAGAGCATTATATTTGATTGCAACAAATGGAAAACCTGAAATTAAAGAAAAGGATAAATTGTCCGGAATTTTCCAAGATTTTTTGGACCAGTGTTTAGAGGTTGAAGTGGAGAAACGATCAGCAGCTTCAGAATTACTCAAGGTAATTCTAACGATACGTTTATACAACTATAAAATTAATAATTGGCTAATGCATTTAAGTTTTCGTAAGTAGAATGAATTTTTAAAATTGTATTCTTATGGAAAATTACAGCATCCTTTTCTGAAATTAGCAAGGCCACTTGCTTCCTTAACACCTTTAATAATGGCAGCGAAGGAAGCTGCCAAAGGTAATTAAAAGAGTGGTATTTATGGTCACACGACGTGATCATAAAAATATAATTTTGCAAGAGAAATAATGAATCACCCTCCCAAAATGGAACGGCACAATAATTCAATAATATATAATAAATAATAAATAAACATATATAAATATATAAATATATAAATAAATATATATATAGGTCATAGATAGATAGAACTTATCCGATACTGTGAAAAGTATCGAGAAATGGTTTCAAAGTTTTTAAATTGCTCGAGTCTCGCATGTTGCGAGGAAATAAAGTTAAATCAGAAGAACTGTGAACGATCTGACGGCAGAAATCTTGTATTCCTCGATGGGTATTTATTAGTTGCTAAGAGTTCGACATTTTATTGAAATAGTCTTCAAAATAAAAGATAAACTGTATGTGTGGGTTGTTGCCTGATGAACTCTTGTACTAATATTGAACTGTCATCGAGGATTTTCAAGCGACTGTCAGTTATTTTCTAAAGATATAAAACTAGTATTACTGACTCTAAAAATTGAAGATCAGAGTTAGCTAACAAACATACATTATTTATAGCAAAAACCTTATTAGATAATACCATAAACAAATGTGAACAAGTACATAGGACCTATTCTAATATATTATTATGGTTTAACAAGAAATCATAGAAGAAGAAAATTGGTCTTCGTGTTAGACTTATATTTTTTGAATGAGAGTTATGGAGAGCAGAGCAATATGTTTTCAATCTTTGGTCTGTCAGTATGACGTAGATGTATAAGCGATAGCCTAACTTGTTTTAAACGTTCTCAAGAATCACGTTCTTGTCATTGGATGTTAGCAAACTTCATTATGTTATATTAAATTGAAGTTTTAATAGATTTTTTTTTTTTTTTTTTTTTTTTTTTTTTTATATATTTGGACATTGCAGTTTTTGCATTATGTTGTGTATATAGTATAGAAAATTAATTTCATATATAATGAAATTTATGATAAATTTAATACATGCGATTCTTATTTAATGCTATTATTCATTTATAATTGTAAGATAAAATATAAGTACTTTTTCTCATTTGCATCGCTGACAAGACACGTTGGGATATTGACCTTGTTACTAAAATATGTTTAGATGTAAGAACATCTTTCTATGGACGAATGTCTAGTTACGTGTGTTCTTCGATACAGGTCAAATATGAATTATCTTTAACGTGTCTTACAAGAAGTGAACGGATGATCGACGAAATTTTAAAACAAGGTTCAGATATAGGAACATTTTGTGACACTATAAAGTGCCTGTCTTGTCATGTTTAGAGACGTGAAAAACTCGCGCTAGATTCCTTATAATCTTGAACCATCAAACAGAATAATTTCATATTTTGTTTAATGCAGATACCGATATAAAAATCGATAAAAATGTATAAATTTATGTTGACGATTATACAAGACAAGGTTTCTAAATGGTTGTACTACATTAAACGTAATAATTAATGTCTTTCCTAATTGTATTATATCTTAAACATATATATTACTGAAAATGAAACCTTGGATACTTTTAGTTTAAGGAGTACACATTTTCAAATTTGTTACTTTTATTCTTTGCATCTTCATTATATATAGGAGTTTATCGTAAACTAAAGCTAAAGAACGCCACGTAAAAGTGTAATAGATATTGAAGAAATTAACGATATATTACATATGAAACAAAAAACAAAAAAACAAAAAAATGAAAATGCATACGTTATTTGGTAATGAACAATCGTATATGTAACAATGTATTCATTATTTACTGATTTGATTATTTTCGTAAAAGCCTGATTAGTTTTTTTTTTTATAATAACGTCTAATAATGTCTAATTATACTTGACAGACGAAGCAGCTCAGTTTGTATTGCGCTTACTCCTAAATTTGAAGTTGTACGCTGAATGATAAATCTACCTACCTGTGAAGAATCAGGGATTACAATATACGATCGCATGAAATTTGTTTCAGTATTCTGTAAGAATGAACTCTTGCACTATTTTGTTTCAGCATCAACTTCAAATTATTTAGGAATTGTAAGCAATTATAGAAGGTATGAAAAACAAAATAATTGTGCACGTCTAGTATTAACGAACATATGTTTTATGTAAAAAAAGAAAAAGAAAAAAAAATGAGATTCAGGGTCGAAATTGATATTAACTCGATCAGAAATACTGAACGAGGTCCTGCATTTTCACAAATATCTTTAGAAAGAAAAAGTAACGTCCATTTTATGTCATTGTATTACTGCGGCAATTATTAAGCATATTTCAGCTACAAGCTATCTATAAGATTTTTATTTTTATTCGTAAATCGAGACAGGTTGGATGCAATTTAATGCAAAATTTACTTGTCCATATTTAACATGCACACACGCGTATAATAATTAGAAATATATTGATTTTTGAAAATGAAACCTGTTGTTTATTCATCGAATAAACAAAAGTACAAAAGTTGTATTAATATGCCTTACTGTAATAAAAGTTACACTTGCAAAATTAAAGCAATCATTATTATTTTAATATTGATAAAATCTCATATAAAGCAGTTAATAAAAATGTGGACAAGCGTAAATGTTTTTGCATCATTATTTCAATTACTGTTCCAAGTGCATTTATGTATCTTCGTAAGAAGTGTATTATTGTCAGTTTAGAACTATGAAATAGGTTCCTATATACAAATCATGTTAAGTATGTATACGCATGTTTTCCATACATTTTTTTATGATGTTTTTGAAAATGCTTTGAGATCTCAACTTATAAAACAAATTAGGCCTATTGACGAAGCCCTTAGTTTATTTATACATGTCAGTAAAGATTTTGGCTTCAGATTTTTTAATAAAAATTTCTATTTTAATCGTATCTCTATTTGTATGAAATTGGCATTTATCATCAAACGGAAACATTCGATAAAAAATCTGGTTTCTCAGGAAAACTAATACTTAACAGTGTCGAATTTAAAAATGAAAGAAAGCAGCAAATGGTTAATGAATTATTGTAAAAATTATGCCTAGAATTTGCGTATATATTGTACTGTAACATCTTTTAGTTTGTTTTGAAACGTTAAAATATAAGGAAACATTTTATAACAAAATATGTTTTTCCTTTGAATAAAATCCTTCCTTTTTAATGTAACTCTTTGCGATAATAATTTATTTACAGGCGCCTCGCTTAAAAAAGAATTTCAACCAGTGGAAATATCCATACCCTGGCACGCTACAACCCAAAGGATTAAATAACAAAATATTCTTTTATAAAATATATATCAAACTAAAACAAAATTTGTTTTCAGAAATTACTACAAAGTAACAAACTTTTCATATAATTAATATATTCAGACAAATAAATAATACGTATTTACACGCTCTGTCCATTATGTGTAACATGAAGAAATAACAAATTGTTTTATAAATTAATTTTTAAGTGTTTTACATTAAATTTTTATACTTTATACACACTAAATGTATTATTTTACAGTCATTTAGAGTGTATGTACAGAATTTATGCTAAGATTATAATATTGCAATCGATATCGTTATAAATATACATTTGTATAATATAATTTGTTTTCTAACGAGTGGAATTGAACTCAGAATTTATGATGCATAAGACATAAACGTTCATAATAATTGTTGAATATGTATGTCAAGATAAAAATATTTGTCATTAATAACATGTTTGTTTTCATCGGTAAAGAAACTTCACAATTCTAAAGAGTAATAAAATATTAGCAAATTACAAAATCTGAGAGTCATATCTATTAAGAAATATAAATTTTTTTTTTATCAATTTAATAAGTCAGATATTTTAAACATTTGATGTTCTCCTAGTTTTATGATGTAGTTTTCTTCTCTTCTCCTGCTGAATGGAAGTTTATGGATGCCGAGTTGATGCAAAATCGCTTTCTTGTAGGTTTTGGCCCATCGTTAAATACATGTCCCAAATGTGCACCACACTTTGAACAGGTCACCTCGGTCCGCACCATATCTGGGTTTGCGATCAGCAGTAGTAGATTTCCACCAACTGTACGTCAATTGTCGACGCAGTTTCGTGTGTCAATGGTGAGAGTGAAGTGGTGGTAGCGGAGCAATAGGAAGACAAAGGAAATAGAATAATAGAGTGTGATTAAACGCAGACCAACACCTTTGTTTGTGCACTCTAAATGTTTTCCAGTTATTGCAGCACCAAAAAGAGTAAACTAATATTAATAAAAGCAAGAGGTTCATTGCAATGAAAATTAAAATCAGTAACCTAAATAAGTTTCAAAGAAAATAGAAATCTTGAAGTAAAAATAAAAAGATATACTATATCAATTATACATTTTTCAAATAGTATATAAAATAAGAAATAGCTACGCATTCTAATCAATACCCATATAATCTTGTTCCTTGCTTTACTCATCCGTCGAAGCTCTGTCCAAATTCCCTTTGATATCTAACTGTCTTGATATTGTATGACAGAATTAAAAAATATATTAAAGTAGTTCCAAACAAGTTTTCCTCTTTAGTTAGATATTTTTATGGACTATTAAAAAAAAAGCAATTTCATTTAATCAACGTAATTTAAATATTTCAAAACATACATGTTATCAAATCTACTTTTACTAAAGTATTGTTATTTATAAGCAGTACATAAAGTACCATTTAAATAACTAGTCAATTACTGTAGTCACTACTTACTTAAATCCACATCATACGTTACAATTTACCCATATATTGTTACATATAAATAAGATCCAATGTGACTAATATCAACAAACATATAAACTAACATACTTAGCGATTTTAATAGAAACTTGAAAATATAAATTTTTATTTAACTTTTAAATAAGCAATGTATTAAAATGTAATGTAAAAAAAGAAACTGTTTTAAGTATTACATAAAATGTAATTTAAGCTTCATAATTTTATTAAAATTTATTCAAGTACTAATATTACAAAAGCAAAGCTACATGTAAAAATAATTAATAGATTAAATGCCAAGAAATATTATTTTCTTCTTTTTTTCATACATAAAGATATAGAAAAAACTTATTTTTAATACATAATTATGATCTTAATTTATACAACAGGTGATATAAGTCTAACACAAATCACACTCTAAGCGTTAACATGCAAGGTAAAGGATACAAGGAATATTGCCTTCCATATATTACAATTTTAAAATACAAAGAAATTGTATGAATAGTTATAATATAAGTAGATGCAAATCATTTTATTCTTATAGATTAAAAAACATGTAAATGTCTGTGGCAAAAGTTTCATTGTAACGACAAATTATCATGCACAAAGCATATCATAAAAATATATTATGTCGATACATTTTACAAACTGATAGTATAATATTTAAACCGTATATGTCTTTACTATATGTAAAACATTATGACGATTCAATCAAATGAAAAGATAAACAAATTGTGGAAGACTTGGGAGAGAGAGTAGCAGAACTAAAAGGAAAGGTCATGTGATAGAGTAAATGTGAGAAAAAAAAAAAAATGAAGAATATTTCAGAATGGTAAACAGATCTAACTCTATCTCTGTTTATGATATGATATGATTATATTGTCACGTGTAAATCAAACTCAATAACAAAAAATTCATCCGTGTACCACTTAAGCAATTACTTGTAATTTATGTGAACATGATTAATGTAACATGATACGCATGATAAATGCTGTGTTATCGTATGCTAAGAATTCGAGCATAATTCTAAAAAAAAAGAAGTTGTCAGTAAACCTAAAACTTTCATATCTGCTTACCATGTGAAGTGTCTTTGGTCAACTTGACTCGTCCCTGATCTAACACTTCATTGAATGCAGGCCAACCGCAACCACTGTCATATTTTGTGTCAGAAGAGAACAATTCTTGATCACAGATTACGCAAGTGTACGTGCCTTTCTCATAGAATTTGTTGTAGCAACCGGAGAAAGGCCTGAGGTAAGAAAAGACAGTCAGGGATTGAACGTGCACGCTGGCAAGTTAATTATTAAGTTCTATATTTTATTTTTAAACCACTCGGTCATGACGCAAAGTCACGCCAACACATGGTCTTGAAAAAGTTATTTTAGTCTCGCGTCGCCCAAAAGTGCACCAATTTTCATCACGCGGGCGATATTTTCAGGAAAATCGTATCGTTTCAATATTCGCATCAGTTTACTTGAATCCGAGTTAGTACAAAATTAAGCATGAAAGACGAAATCAACAAATCGAACAACAAACTGATTACAATAAATTAGTTACAAGTAAACGCAAGTAACATTAACGCATATTGTTAATAGTTCTCGTATTGCACAGTCGAACGAGGTCGTTGTTCAAATTTTTGTTACAAAGTCCGAATTTGATTGTTTACGCATGTAGATACGTGTCAAGTGGCGATAAGTGACGTACTTGGCACGAAAGTTTATCGTAGCCACGATCAATTTTTTCCAGCAATATCGGGGAACAACGAAGTAGGCAAATGATCGACACGGCTTAATTTGTAATAGCACGATGAGCGAATCAAATACCTGAACAACGTACCTCTCCGTGCCCTTTTCCTGCGTGACGTGCCACTGCAGCGGTGTCAAGCGCTTTTTCAATTCCTCCTTATCGATCTCCACGGTCATTCTCCGAATCGACGAGCCTTAAGAACAGAAATAAAGAGAAGAGAAATGCGGCAACGGCGACCTTGCGACAATTTGCGGGGGAAAAAAAAAAATAAATAGGAACGCGGACTGGTTGCCGCGCTTTCTTGCAGAACCGCGCAACTACACGCCGAAAGAACCAAAGCGGCACTGCTGTCTGCTCCTTCGAAGCATGGACGATCAGATTTCGCGACCTTGAACGAACCAATCAGCTTGTTTGGCAGAGTAGATTTGATAATTGTGCTTTTCGCGGTTACACGTGGCTTCTACGGGGGGCGCGCGTTTATAGATTTTTTACGCACGTACGGGAAAATTTAGGAAAGTGCGCAGTTCTCCCGAGCATTCGGCGCGCGTTTTCTCGCATTTGGTAATATTTATCACTGGCCAATTAGACAGTTCTTATCTCTCAAGCATTTGACGACGATTATTCTAATATTTTGGACTTTGGACAGAGTAAGGAACGTTCGATTAATTAAAACATAATTAAATTAAAGTTTGCGACTGTAGTTATGAGATAGATGTCGAGTGAAAAATTTTAAATATTAATTCAGATTTTTAAATATAAATTCAGTTAAATATTAAATATTTATTTTGAGCAAAATGTGTTTCTCTGGTGAATATCATCGTAATGTTAATATTTATAATGTCAAGTGTTATATTAATATTTAATATCAACGTTACATTACACGTAATTAACATATTATATATTAATATTAATATTAGTACAAAAGTTCAAAGATATTAATTCAAATATAAATTCAAAACTTTGTACAAAATAATTTTATTTAAAAAATTCAGTTTTGCCGAAGTACAAAATTTTTATTTGGAGTTCTTCTAAAAAGTATAAGAGAATGACTATAAAAGTGCATAATAGAAGAACAAATACCTAAATATATATATATATATATATAACTTGCTCGAACTAACGAATTAGGTTACATTACGAACCTCATTGTCATAGTACTTAAAAAGTCGTTACTCTGTAAAGTAGGCTAAATGTTATCACAGATCATAATTTATTATATCTTCTGTTGAAGATTCCGGATTTAAAAATATTCTTATCTGAATTATGAAAAACTTCGTACGTTTCTAAATACACGTAAGAGGAAATATTAATCGATTATAAGAGAGTATAATTATTGAGAAATTATTGAAATAAAGCAAAGTAATTAATTTACGTGATAAACACAGAATTGCTAGAAAAACGAGAAATCTTTTTATATGTAGGATCAAAACTGGTAAATTTCTAGTTTACCGACCTTTTTCAATTTTGATTATTTTTGTCATTTTCTGTCTATTATAATTTTCTTAATACAATTTTTTATTTTAAGTAAATTTTCAAGTAAAGTAACAAGAATTATATAATTTTTTTGACCTCGATTGTTTCCTTGCTTTAGTGATAAGATGAACTTCTTATTAAAAAAAAAAAAAAAAAAAAAAAAAAAAAAACAGAGAGATAATGAAATAGCCAAAACTGAGAAAAACCGCTAAATTTGAAACTATTCGTATCACCTTATATTAGTATTAAACTTTAATCAATTTTTGAACTTTTCAATCTGTAAAATATGTCAACAAAATTTCTGTACATCAAGATTTTCAATATCAATTTTACATATTATTAAAAATTTTATGTACATTTTATGTATACATATTATGTATACATTTTATAAGCGTAGTATTAAGTGTTTGTCAAAATATAGTTTATTAAAAAATTTTGTCAAAATATAATTTATTGAATATATAAGTTAAAGTTAATTTTTTTTGTATTTGTTCGATATTTTATATCAAAAAAAGAAAACAATTATTCTTGATCTACTAAAATTATGAAACAATGGATATAAGGTTATCTAAAGGAAGATTGATATGATTGATTTTATTGATGAACCTACGTGTATGTGTGTATATATATATACATTTTATATATATATATATATATATATATATATATATAATGTGTAATATAAAATACATGTAATTATACGTAATATAAAAGTATATATCATAGAGTTTTTACATAATCAGTATTTCATTTTATATGTATCACATTGACAATTAAAGTTCTACCTTCTTTTCCTAAAATTTTCGCACGCTAAAAAATAATTAATAACAATCTTGCAACAAAGATATTTTTATTTTAAGAAAAAAATGGCAATATCTTCTTGATATTATAAATAACAATTATACTAAATATATTAAATTAATATATTAAATGATATTTAATTTCATTTACTATATGTTACTTTGAAATATACCAAGTTTCATTTTGAATGTTACGAAATCAGGATAAACGGTCAGGTCAAGTAAGAACAACTTCAACAATAAATAACCTGACATTAAGAACATGCTTAACCAAACTTAACCAAACATTGGAAAAATGAATCCAACTCTCTATTGACAGTGCGGTACGAACCTTTTTGAAATATCGGATTTCTCGTAAGTACCAAATATCGCATAGGTATCGATAAATTTCTGTAAATGGTATTCATTATTGAAATACTCGAAACTCTCGGCCAAAATATTGTACGCTTTTACCGGAACCACCGACGGGTTATTCTTAATATCGAGGACCAATTCTTCTCGACTGAATATATCGTGTACAAACACGAACGCTGGCAACGGCAGGCTGCAACGCAAATGCATTCACGTTGTTTACATAGTGTTCGAAACGTATGAATGAAATCTAATTGGCTGTTTCATTTTCCCCGGTTGGTTTAAAGGAGGACAAGACTACCCGATTGAAGTTGGCAATGTATCCTTTCGGAACGCGCTGCTGCTCGTGTTCTTGGCCAATGGCGAGGTCTCGTGCGTATTGTGCCTGTGTTCCTTACAGAGTGGCCTCAACGCGGCAATCTCGGCGTCCGCAGCGAATCGAATTGAGTTTCAGCCGCAACTTCTCGATAAATATGTCGTGCTAGTATCGCGGAAGCAAAGAACGATGAGCTTCTCGAGTGATGAAGTCAACTTTTTGGTTTACCGGTACCTTCAAGAATCTGGTATGTTTCTTTCCTCGAGAGCATCGCTTCGTAACCTCTTTTTTCAAATAACTTCTCGGCGAACTTTCGATTCCCGTTGTTTGTATACACCTGTTACTTATGCAACGTATAAACATGCACATGTATATATCGTCCGCAACAACATTTGCTGTTAATAACGTCTTGTTGGCCAGTAACTTGTTACAACATGTAAGTTAAACGTGACTCGAAGAGGTTATTCGAGGACAAATAGAACCGTATCCCTGACACTAGGTTGCTAGGTTGGCGAATATATATTTCTCGAATTTGTTGTATGAAAATTATACCACAAATACCTTGTAAACGTTGCAAGTTAATCACTGTATGGTTTTTTTTTTGTAGGATTTCAGCATTCTGCGTATACATTTGGTATAGAATCACATATATCGCAGAGTAACATTAATGGAGCGTTAGTACCACCAGCAGCACTTTTGTCGATTCTACAGAAAGGGTTGCAGTACACAGAAGCAGAGATATCAATAGGTGAAGATGGGACTGAGCAGAGAATGGTGGAATCCTTGTCTCTTATCGACGCCGTTATGCCTGATGTCGTGGCATCAAGGCAGAATCAAATTAACCAACAGAAACAACAGGTGAAAACAGAAGTACAAGATACAAATGGGGAGGAAGGTAATTTCATCTGTTATATCAATTTTTGTTTACGTTCTACGCGTTATATTTCAAACACTGAGTGTCATTTTGTTTTCCTGGTACACCCTGGTCTATGAAAATAATTTCAGTTTCATAGATCTCCTTATCAAACCAGGATACAGCAATGGACTGCTTTAGTTGTCGGGCTTGTTAGGGGCTAGTATTTTTGTTATAACAGTTTGAGTAAAATATTCTTTTTTTTTTTGTGTGTGTGTGTCGTTATTAAGTTAAAGAAATTGTTTTGTAACGTTAAGTTGTACACTATTATAGCAAAATGTAGCTCATTTTTAAATTTATAACCTGTCCGAAAACTAGGAGCAAACAATATTATTAATATATGTGTAATCTGGAATAAAGAATGAAAACAAGAATTTTGTAGGTTCACCATGTGTAGATATATTGTAATATCGTTAAAATTTATGTTGTATCAATTTTTATATAGGTGTGAGCTAATGTAATACATAGATACTAAAAGACACTGTTATTTAACGATACGTGATCCTTTTAAAAATGGAATTTCTTTATCTCAGATTGCATATATAATTGCAAGAAGGAGAGAAAGCTTTCCATTTGGTAATTGTTATTAACTTACTAACCTGTTTTCAGTTGTTACCTCCAATGAAGGTGTAGGCACAAATGAGAGAGGAGGAGATAGGACAGAAATGGAAGTAGATGAACAACAACAAGGTTCAGGCAGGGGAACTAATGCTAGCGCTGTTGAAATTCCAGACACTAAAGCTACAATATTACGTGGTCATGAATCGGAAGTTTTCATATGTGCATGGAATCCAACAACTGATCTTTTGGCTTCTGGTTCAGGAGATAGCACAGCTCGTATTTGGGATATGTCCGGTAGTTCTCAAGCTCCGAATCAGCTTGTTCTTCGTCATTGCATACAAAAAGGTGGTACAGAGGTACCAAGCAACAAAGATGTGACTTCGTTAGATTGGAAGGTAAGCTGATTATATATACTATATATATATATATTTTTAAATTACAATATTAAAAAAAGAAAACTAATATAATTTGCTTGTGTATTTTAGTGTGATGGTACCTTATTAGCGACAGGAAGTTACGATGGTTACGCACGAATTTGGAAGACAGACGGTAAATTAGCATCTACATTAGGTCAGCACAAAGGTCCAATTTTTGCATTAAAGTGGAACAAACGTGGTAACTACATATTAAGTGCCGGGGTTGACAAAACCACCATCATATGGGATGCAGAAAGTGGACAATGTACTCAACAATTTAGTTTTCATTGTGCACCTGCATTGGATGTTGATTGGCAAACAAATACATCGTTTGCTAGTTGTTCTACTGACCAATGCATTCATGTGTGCAAACTTAATGTTGATAAACCAATCAAGAGCTTCCAAGGTCATACGGTATGTGTACTCGTGAAATGAAAAATGTATATGAAATATCTAACAGTTTTTCTTGCTTTAAACAGTTTTCTAACAGTTTTCTTTCTTGTTTTAATTGTAGAATGAAGTTAATGCAATAAAATGGGATCCTCAAGGCAACTTATTGGCCAGTTGTTCAGATGATATGAGTCTTAAAATTTGGTCTATGAAACAAGACACATGGGTACACGATCTGCAGGCTCATAGTAAAGAAATCTATACCATTAAATGGTCTCCGACCGGACCTGGTACCCACAATCCAAATATGAATTTAACTTTGGCTAGTGCATCATTTGATTCGACTGTAAGATTATGGGATGTGGAAAGAGGTGCGTGTATACACAGACTTACAAAACACACGGAACCAGTGTATAGCGTAGCATTTAGTCCGGACGGTAAATTCCTTGCTAGTGGAAGTTTCGACAAATGTGTTCATATTTGGTCTACGCAGGTAAGATAGTTATTCCTCTACTGCGTTCTTTCTATTTAAGTGAAATTCATACAATACGTGTGTTTTCTTTTATATTTATTTGCGCAGAATGGTCAACTGGTGCACAGTTACCAAGGAACTGGTGGGATTTTCGAAGTGTGTTGGAACAGTCGAGGAGACAAAGTTGGTGCTTCTGCATCTGATGGCAGTGTATTTGTTCTTGACCTTCGTAAAATGTGATCACAAGTGAATTATGGACTGTATTTCATTTTTTGGACTTATTATCATTCTAAGTTACCTTCAATAACTCTTGTTTTACTTTCGTTCCGTTCTTTATTATCCGGAATGCTAGCCACATTTATCATCAATTATTCGATTTATTCATGCTTGTTGAGTACGTAGTTCCATAGGATATTAATTATTTATACATAGAATTAAAATGGTTCGATAGTTTGCGAGTTGAACGTAAATATGAAATGGAAGACACGTGGCTTTCTTTTAATTGTTTTGCTGGAGTTTTGTTAAAAATGTTTATAAAGAAGTATTGTACATTAATATTTTCAATGACGACTCTGTACAATTTGAAGACAGTTTGACAGATATATTTCCAGAGAAAAAGATACTATCCTCGTTCACTGTGAGTGGATGGGGTACATGTTGTAATTTTAATGAGAATACTAAGATACACTGTACGAAAACGTCGGTAATAATAAGGAATGAAATAAATCTTTTTAAAAAATAGCATAACCGTTTGTTGTATTTTTATTACATTTTATTACATCTCATTAAAGTGAAAGAGAGGTACAATCAGAGTACACATCGAATTTCGTTTCGAACTAACTTGATTTCATTTCAATTACGCATTGTGCAACAAAGCCGTGAAAATGAGAAACTATAAAACGAAAAAAATAAATAAACACATATATTAAAATAATAAACATTGTACGTGTCTTTCAAATAAATAAAATCTATGTTACAGGCTTTCTCAACAAGTTGTATGATACAATACATATATATGTATATAT
>WIUT01003221.1:0-20590 GCA_010645135.1 Tetragonula clypearis | reverse complement strand
ATACTTCTATTGTTTAGTGTTTAGAAGGTAAGTATTCGAACATTTTTGTAAGTATTCATATGATGAATATCGTTGATGATTAACAGCTTTAATTGAAAAATAAGGATTTAATATTTCATCAATAAAATATAACATTTTTAAAGATGGATAACAAATTATTAATAAAATAAACAGATACATGTCAGAGTTTACTTAGGTTAATATTTTATTTAAGTATGAATACGCGATAATATAATTTATATGTGAAGCATACATAGGTATTTTCGGAACGACGCCTTGATACCAACTGCAAAACGCGAAGCCAGATTTCATTTGTTTAGTTTACAAAAGTCAATCACACTCACACAAGTCACATCATTCGTCGATATATTCCAACAGTTTCGTAACCACGGAGTTGAACACAAAGTAAAGCGAAACGCATTGATTGATGGTTAACAGTCAAAACAGTTTTTATTAAATTCTTTGGTCACCAGAGATTTTTCATACATTCAGTTCTATCATTATAAGAAGAGAAGGGTTCTTACAGTTAAAGGGGTTTCGGACACATTCTCACGCCGGACACTGATGAGAACCGTCGAACGGATCTTATTGAATGTTTGACTATACTGTAATAGGTTTCAAAACCATATTGGTGGTTCATTCACTAGTTCCCCAACTCATCGTTGTCTGAACGTAGGATGCGCTAAAAAAAACCAGTGATTTTTTAATGTGTCGATATTTCAGTATACGGGCCACGATAATCCGTAGGATGCAATGTCTATTCATATACCTCATCTGTGCCACAGACAAGGTATATGAGTAGACCTCGCATACAATGTATTTCTTCGGTCCACGATTGGGAAAGAGTAATACTCGTAGAGTATCGACTTTGCCTGCAATAACAGTATTAGTAACAACCGAAGATAGTGTTATGTTTAATTGTGTAACATTGATTATTCAGTGTGATTAGAGTAACTAAATAGAATAATCCAAATATTTATTTCACTGTTATGTGACAATTATTATCAAATGTGCTCAAAGTGAAGACTAAACATACTTTGATACTTCTGTAATCTATTTCTTAAAGAATGTTTAATGGTTAACATTAGTAAACATCAGTGGTGTAATTTTTTATATTTCGTTTAAAAAAAAAAGCAAATTTAACCTTCAAATTCTTTCCATGAATTTACATTCAAAAATTATATTTACATCAATTAGTACGTCTCTTGAAACCATTCAACTTTGTCAAAAATACATTGTATATACTGTAGAAATGATATCTTAACCTCTAATTTTAAATTATTAACCCGGTATACATAAAATTTGCATCTTTTTTTTTAAATTTTAAATGTATAGAATTTATGAATATGTAAAGAGACTTAATTCGATATTAATATTAATGAATCAATAGTATGCGATTTTATATAAAATATCTGTTATGGGAGATATATGAACTGCAATTTCAGTACGCTCATGTTTTTAGTTGTATGTACAAGGAAAGAAGCACTCAATAACTTTATCTCAGATATCTGTAATATTTGAAACCAGGAAATATTTGCCTGATAAGTAGCAACTTGTAGTAGATTATTTTTTATTCCATTATCTAAATATATACGCAAACGTTCTATTATCCGAATAGAATATTTACTGACAATGGATGCCTCGTATTAAACCATTTTATATGTATCATTTTATATAATTGCCAGAAAAAGTCACTGCAATGTGATAATATGTCTTTACTAGAAAATTAAAGAAAAAAAAGAGAGACATAAATTGAATGATTGTAATGAGTGTTACGCAGTACGAAGGTTGTAAGGAAACTTAATAGAAGGCTTTCCGCCCGTGCAATAAAACGGCGTTTATTGATCATTGTCAGGAATCTCTCCTCCAATACAATTTATTAGTTCGACGATCCCAAAAAATTCTGAACCATAAAACTGAATCATCTCATCGAAGAATAATCCTCAATAGAAATTGAAGTTTTATTCACAAGACGTCTTATATACGATCAACAGCGATATAGAATATTCATCATATATAGCCACTCTTGGAGTTCGGTTACTCTAATATTTCAGATGCAGGTGTCGATACTTTGGGTCGACACGGATAATTTTAGTTGAGCTCAGGCGAATTCAGAGACACAAAAAATCTTTTAACTCTATTTCGCTAGTTTAATCATAAAGTCGATGGCCAGAACAATAACAGAAATGTGGCAACTTTGTGAAATTTTTAGGTTTTGACAACTATGCTTTCTTCAAGAAACCCGAAATGTGTCTCAGACTCGCTATTCTTTTGTCACTAAGGCAAACAATAACGAAAGCAGTTGTTTAAAAGTGTAGACTCACTAATCCCCCACCGATTTCGGTGATTTTTCAATGTATTGTGAAAGTATTTTGAACAGTTCTCTCCTCTAATTGGTATGTTAAACTATGTTCCTTAAAGAATAAAAATATGCAGTATCGATTACTGAATGATATTATGGATCATCGATATCAGTGAAAGGGTGATTAAATGATCTATTAATTCACCGGCATTTAGAGAAGAGCAGTTAGACGAAAATAGAAAGTAATATTTTGAACTCATAAAATCTCAACAGTAACATATGAAATTAATTTATTCATATCATTTTTGTTAACAATTTGCATCAATAAATGATTTCGGTCGTTGCAAATGCAACTAAGTAAATTCCTCTTAATAAATACATTCTGGAGAAACGAAATATATGTATGTCATCGTTTAAGAAAATGAATTTGACTCCGAAGTCTTAAAATACCTAATTATATTGTTCTTAAAAATATTTTATGTTAAGCAATTTCTAATTTATAACGCTTTCGAGAAAATTGTCTTCACCCACTGTATGATGTAGAAAAATATCTTGTAATAAAGTGAATGATACATCTTGAAAATAAATGCTTCAATATTTGAAATGAACCCAGACTTATTGTTGTATGATTTTATTTGACAAAATTGTAGCTTAAACATTTAGCAATACCTGATGAAGTGAAACTTATTCTTTTTTTTAAATATTTTGCTCCTTTGGATATTTTGCTCCGTTGGATATTTAAAAAAAAAAAGAAAATAACGCTGTTTTCTATAAAAATTCCACAGGAATAAACATTCTTTTAAATGAAATATATAAGTTTGAACAGAATTTCTTTTAGAGAAAAAAACAAGGATAATAGTTTATTGCCAACACGGGTTGTAATAATTAATGTTTTGATTGACAATGAATATCATACCTAATACCAACAGAAAGATTTGCGTGCTTCATTCAGTTTTAATTTGATCTTCTTTTTCGACTTTGTTTACATTTTTGTTAGATTGATAATACCGTTTGAAGAAATTGGCAAATAAAATAAGGTAACTGTGGTACATCAACCTATAAAGTTTGAGGGTTGAGGTAAAGTTGTAACGTTGCACTGAACTTGAGCAATTTGTACATAGTAATATAATGAAATGGTTTTAAATATATTCCAAAACAGTTCGTCTATGACGTAGTAAGCGTCATAGCGATTCATTTTGGTGCATTGAATCGCATTGCTTTTAAAGCAGTATAAGAATGCATGCAAGAATGTACGTCTACTGTGCAAAACCACATGCTGAATTCTGCGGTCTCTAGAAATGAGAACCATGTATAAAGAAGAACTATTACATGATGTTACCTATGTAGAAATATCAATGGTTGCTTTCGTAACGCGATGAAAGCAGTATCGCCTGATTCTAGTAATTTCGTGGTGATAAATATTCATGACTAAACTCCACTTACGGGATTGCATGTGAGATGTCTGTAAAAAATGCAATTAGTTGTATTATGAATGTAAGTTAACAATAAACATACTACAGATTCGTTTTCATATGTGTGTGTGTGTGTGTGTGTGTAGATAAATGAATGGTTTAGTTTTTAAAAGGTTAATGTTTCCGATCATTGGTGAAAAATTCTAATTGTAATGAATTTAATAAGTCGAAAAGGTCAGTTCGTTGAATTATTATTATTAGAGTCTCATATGCAGAGTGTTACCAGATGTTACATTCTATATTATATTTATTACATTTATTATATTTATTATATTCATTCATTCATTTATTATATTTATTACATTCATTTATTCATTTATTTTATATTTACTATATCTTATTATAAATGTTATAAATTATATTTATTACGTTCATTTATTCATTTATTTTATATTTATCATACTTTGTTATAAATCTTATAAATTATATTTATATTTACTTTATTTTGTTATAAAATGTTATATTATGGCGTTATTTAAATAACTAGTGTAATATTTACTACAATAATGTTATCTTCATTTATATATAATTATAATTTAAAATTTATAAAGAAAAGCTTCTGTATTCCATCATATTGTAAAGATTCCTTCATTTTTTTGCTTTATAGATAATGAGTATTCTAGTTGACGATAGTTCTAGTGTTAAACAAGAATCTGGATTAGGTATATTATTATGTTTTTGTTTGCATTTTGTTTAATTGTAATTAATAATAACTGACATAAAAGTGTTGATTCCAGTTCTTCCATTTCTTGAAAGAATTTATCCCTGAAATAAAATCAGCACTTCAAATTTCAAGAACTCCGACTTCGTGAGTCCCGGTAATTACACAGCTCAGATTCGCGTTTTGAGAATTTAGAATTTAGTTTTTTATATTATATCAATAAAAGTGAACATTAATTTTTTAATATTATATCTTTAAAAAATTGAATTTACTGGTGGTGTTACATTTTAATGTGAATGTGCGACATAATTTAATCTAAAATTGAATTAAAGAAAATAATATAAATATTTATTTAAATATATATTTAATACCAAATTTTGTTCTCGCTTTGTACATGAATCATGTTTTAATATTTAGAGTCACACATATAATAAATTTTCTGACACCATTTATAATTCATATTTCACAATACTAATTACGTCCAATTCAACTGAAAAATAATTGTATAATTATGTATAATTATATATGTTTGAAATGAAAAATTATTATAAAAATTGTAATAAATTAGTTTTTGTGATGCAGAACGACTAACGGACTGTTTTATAATTAGCATTATGAACAATTATACGAAATTTGATTTTTATTTGAATCTTTATACTTTTAAAATAAAATCTTTTTAAATGTCAAATATAAAAATCGTAAAACATTATTTTAAAGAATTTTAAAGATATAAAAGTGCAATTACGAAGATATATAAACCTGGCTGTGGTAGAACCTGTGATGCTCTAATAAAATTCCTTGGTAAAATTCGGAAGTATTCTACTAAAAACAAAAATAGGTAGTAGTGCAAGTACTATGCTCCATAAAGTAAGCAGGCCTCTTGGTTCGAATTTTGGTCTGTTCGACATGTAACGACGTCCTCCAAAAGTTAGCAGGATGTAAATTGCACAATAGAAAAAACAGGTTAGATAATGATCTTTCATCAACGCTTGACTCTCCGCATAAAAAAAATTCTTCTCAAAATTAAACACATAAGAGTAATTAGGCAATGTGACTTGCATGTGATCCATTGGATGCAGTTGGACGTTCATGTTGAAATACCTTTTATTCCCTCACTGGTCGAAGAAAAATTAGAAGAAACTCACTGCTGCCAGTATAATGATAGAAAGAAAATATAATTACCGAATGCATCTTTGATTACATTATGTTACAAACATAGAAAATATTTAAGTTGAGAATTTGTATTTACTTTGAAAATTGTTTTCCAAAAGTGCCTTAATTTTACAAGTAAACTCTACACAACATTTGAAATAACGAAAGAAACAGTATAGTTTGCACAATTATTAAACTTTATACAATTTTCATTTACAATTATAATAACATTTAAGAAATTGTAAGATTCATGTATACGTTGTGCGTATTATTAGTGTATTATTTTCTAATTTTCTGAATATTTCTTGCATATTGTTCGCATATATTTTACATATACTGTTATTATATATATATATATATGTTTACTTAAACTAATCCTATACAAAATTTTGCAAACTAGATGTGAAGTTGATGACGCATGACAGAAGTATTCGATTAATAGAATTTTTAGATAATAATTGAATAACCATTTCTCTCATATTACACTGCATGTATCCAAGTGGAGATCAAGAATATTGCGAGGGTATTTTTGTATTTAAGACCACCCAAGAGATATTCCTTTATTTATTGAATTTCCTAATTTTTGGTATTAATGAGTATTTCATATCGTTGCTTTTCAATGTTTTAAATGTTTCGATGTAAGTAGTCACATTCTTATTGGAGCTGGGGCTTGTGTTTGGTCTTGAGTTGGATTAGTGTGCGTCCATTCTATGTGGTACGGTGATCTCTTTAGGGAAAGCCTTGTAGTGGCTCTGATATTGTGCGTTTTGCTGCAGCAGGAGTTTTTGGGCACTTCTCTTGACTACGAATCCATGGTGCGCGTGAAGTAAATGATTATACCCCCAAGCTGGGTATATGATAATCCTTCTGGGGAGGAGGATGAATGTTGCGGTGTTGGTGGGATTTTGTTGGAGTATGCGTTTTTTTTTTTTTTTTGGAAAGGTAGGCTAGAATATTTGGAAATGTTAGCAGTTGGCGCAGCGCAGGTAGGCGGTGTTTCAAGTGTATTTTTGCAAATACAGGAATCATGTAATCCTGCATACTTCACGATGTTTTCATGTTGCAGTTTGCTAAAGTGTGTCCGTGAATTTAACATCTAAAGATACTGTAAGGTAGAACTGACTCAAAAAGTGTTCATCAGTTGCTTATATACCTCGAATAGTGCTTTGTGCAATGGTTGAAGTTCGCTGATTGGAAATTCTTAATAACGATCGAATCATCGAACTTCTCCCATTTTTCGCTTATTTGAAGATCCAGGTACGTTAATTGTCCTAGGATATCTTGATCTTTAATCATAATAGTAACCAAACATACAAGTGCGGCTATTTATGATGGATGTTGTATATCGCTGTTGGAGATGCCTTGTGTACAAAACTTTATTTTCTATTGAGGATTGTTCTTAGAAGGCACCAGTTACTACCATTACGATTCAAAACTTCTTGTAATCGCCGAACTCTAATAAATTGAATTGAAATAAATGTCCCTGACAATGATCAATATACGCCGTTTTTATTGGACGGGTGGAAAAACTTTTCCTAACTTTCCTTACAACCTTCGTACCGCGTAACATTCATTATAATCATAGTTTCAATTTATGTCTTATAACGTTTTCATCAAGCATATATTGATTACATTTCTTTTTTTTTTGAATATAATCATGTATCATGTGTACTGTAGAAATTTTTCCTTACAGTTATGCAAAAAGTACATATAAAATGATTTAATGCGAGGCATCCATTACTCGATAAATATTCTGCTCGGATAATGGAACGGTTGCATATTCGAATATCGGAATAAAAAGAAATCTGCTACAAGTTACTACTTATCGGACGTACATTTCCAAATATTATAGATATCTGTGATAAAGTAATTGAGTGCTTTTTTTCTTGTATATGTATCTAAGCACACGAGCATTTGGAAATTGCCGTTAATACATCTCCAGATATTTTATGTAACATCGAATGCTAGTAATTTTTATGCAGTAGTATCAATATCGAATTAAGTCTCTCTACATGTTCATGACTTTATGGTAACATCAGATACTAATAATTTAGTATGCATTAATATTTAATATCGAATTAAGTCTCCTCATATATTCATAAATTTCATACATTTCAAGTTTTTAAGAAGAAGATTTAAGATTAGAAGTTAAGATATTATTCATGCAATATATCAAAATATTTTTAGACAGAAGGTGAATAGTTTCAAGGGGTATATTAGTTGATGTAACTATAATTTTCTAATGTGGATTCATAGAAAGCATTTAAAGGTTAAATTTTTTTTTAAATGAAATCTAAATATTACTCTGAATAATGTGAAACTTTCTTTAAGATGTAGATTATATAAATATTAAGATATGTTTTGTTATCACTTTGAGCACATTTAATAATTATTGTCACATAACAATAAAATGAATATTTGATTTATTACGAGTATTACTCCGAATTATTTTAATTAAAGTATGTTCCAAACTGATGGTTTTTCGATATAAATGTTTCAATACTGTTTTATTAGGAATAATAGGACTAATCGATTAATGTATTGAAAAATATATGATTTCGCATAAAAATGCAAACTTGATGCCTTGATGCCTTGATGCCTTGATGCCTTGATGCCTTGATGCCTTGATGCCTTGATGCCTTGATGCCTTGATGCCTTGATGCCTTCTGTGCATTTGAATCGTTTAAGTAAATTTTCATTTAGATAATAAGTAATGACCAATAAATAATAATAGTAAATAAAAATCATTTACATAATATCAAAAATAATTTAATACACATTTCTTATTTTGAAGAATATGTTTATTCTATGTTATATAGTTATTATATTATATGTTTATTATTGTTATATATTATAGTATTATATAGAACAAAAATAATTTTTCATTTTATTTGTCTCATATTTGTTACACTGAATATGAGAAAACTAAATGAATCGCGTAAACAATATCATCGTTTTTCGTAAATATAATTTATTAAATGTTAATTCCCTTTTCGATAATTCGTGATAGAAATATAAATATTGTATTTAAATAAAACAGTTACAAAAGTGCAATAATGAATATGAATGCTAATGAAATGACTTGAACGTGCTATTCTATCATTCCATTCACTCGTGACATCAGTGCTATTATTACTATTATTCCATATATTATCGCTGCGTTGTGAAATAATAGGAAAAGTATGATAAAAAGTAGGAATGCTGCGTATAAATATGTCATGGTATTATTTTTCTATTTTCTTCTTTTATTAAAATTCGTTCAAATTTCGTGACATTGTTTTCGAAAAATTAGTCATAATTCTTAAAAATTTGGCTTCACATAATTACGTTGGAATATATCGATGAATGCTGTGAGTTGTGTGAGTAAGACTGTCTTTTGTAAACTAAACAAGTGAAACTCTCGCTTCGCGTAGGGCAATTGATCTCGAAGCGTCGTTCAGAATGCATATATGTATATATATGCATGCATACATACATACATACATGTATATATATATATGTATATATATATATGTGTATATATATATATATATATATATATATATATCAGAGCATGATGAATGATAAATATTATAAGACGTTAGAAGAACATATGCTAATCTACTTCAGCATAAATACTTTTCTGTATATATTAACAAATTGCATCGGTCAAATATTACGTTAAATATGAAATCATTAGATATACCATTTTAAAATATTTTGTGACAGATATCTTTTTAATTTTTAAAGAACTTCTTCGTGTTTAACCGCAGCACACTGTATATTTTATATCCAATTGTGAAATATAGATATATTGATAATGAATATAATATAAGAAATAATGAAATCCTGACAACTTTTTCCAAAGAACGCGTCATTTGCCATTCATTCTGTCTTTTACAAGTTTTATTCTCGCAATGCGATGCAATCATAACAATACGATGCAATCATAAAAATTTGAATCTTATAACCGAAACTCATGGTTAGGTTTATGCCAATTCTTTTAAACAAATCTCGGTAGTGATGATACATAAATCTTATTTATTCTCTACGTATAATGAAGAGTATAACTGAACCAATCATGAAAAATTTTCGATACTTTAAAATGATATAACTATATTATTTTACAACTTTTTAAATTATTTTTATAACTTACTCGAGTTTACATAGAATTTTACACGAGTTTACATTTTCATTATTTCTACTTTCATAGTTTTCAGTTGTTTGTTTTTCTGAAAGGTTTCACATCATATGTGAGTAAATGGGGAAGCAAAAATACTATTATTTTCCTTTCTTTACAACTTTAAATTGTAAACATTTAATTTTTTTCAGACTAGAGCCATAATTATTTTGAAAATTGATATTTTTCTCTTGCAACGACCCCTTCAAGCATGTTGTACGATGTCTTTCCAGTGATTTTACTGAATATTTAACTTATGGTCAGACAATGGAATGTCAATGTTTTTTGAATTTTTTTAGTTTAATTTTCAAGGTTTTGATTGGTCTAATAACGAAAAAATATTTTCAATGTTGTTAAAAACTCTTGAATTTCTATAATTTTCAAAAATAAATGTACCATTTCTTTCTCATTTCAACAACTTTGAAAGAAACAGAATTGTAAAAATAGAGACTGCTCGCTTCAAATTGAGACCAAATAAATTTTTGTACGATTTATTTTTACGAAATTAGAATAGTTTGAAATTTCATCATTATTGATCTCATTACGCTCTTCACTCCACATCCTTTAATTTAATTTAACGCTTAATTTAATTTGTTTTCGATAAACTGCAATTTAATTTAATCTGTAAGCATGCCATCAACTTTGTCTTACAAAACTTAATGAGTCCGACTTTATTTTATAGAGTCAGTGTCTGTTACAACTATTACTATTATAAATATTACAAATATCACAGTGTCTATTATAAATAGTAAATAGAATTATTCATACAATCTATAATTCAAGACTTTAACGAATATTTTACATAATAAATAATTCGCATACTTTTATTTCCGATAGCTTATCATTGATCGTAATAAATAGTAGATTCGAACAATAAATTCGAACATTGGATAAACTAGGAAGTGGAAGCGGAAAAGCTTGACATCTGCCTATAAATTTTTAAATATAGATGAATCTCCAAACTTAAATTAAATGTATCTGGAAAGAGCTTCGATATTTATAATTTGCACAACGTATGCACTTCTCTTTATTTAAAAACAGCACTCATTATTGGTACGTATATCAAAGAAGGTAAAATCTTTTAAGAAATATGCATTAGTTATCACTTGCCTGTCGTTAGTCGCTCGTCTATAAATGCATATTACCTTCAAGCAGCACACACGCACGAAAAATGTGCACTTTCTCCGAGAGCTGGAGTATGAAAATTCCGACCATCAGCTCCTTGACATTAAAAGCAACATCGTCCTCCAAATATACATAGTAATATTGTGCGATAAAGCATTCTCAATAAAAAAATCAACATGCAACATTATCTCGTAGTGTTTTTACTTGCCGTTGTGTTCATCAGTATTTCTAAGCACTTTATTTCAAATTATTTTCTTCACGAAAGACGGACAGCGTTGTGTGTTTTAAGAGGATGGCAAAGAGGAAAGAGGATGGCAGACGTCAAACAAGTGATTACTGTGACACTTAAGCCCAAGTAAACCTAGAACGCACATGGGGGACTGTTTCTAAAATGATATCACACTACGGTGAATTATAAACTTTAAAATTTATGTTCTATTTAGAAGAAGAAAACGCATATTTATATAATAAATAAAATCAAGTACATTTCCAAACACGTGTAATTTTTTCCACTCGAAATAAGAATTCCTTTCTCTCTGACTCTCCGCTGCAAAAATATGCCAGAGTTTCTGGTAGGCAATGGAGTACAAAGGGTAAGAAATGGAATGCGTACAAAAGAAGTATGGGCTCCTTCTCCACATAAAATAATTTATTATTCCATTTTTAGACAAGGACAAAGGCTCAACCGTTTTTTTATGTTGCTAAAAAGTCGCGACTATTGTGACGCAATAGTTGCTTTTCCCTGTAGCTGAGCCGCATGCCTGTTATGTTTGGTGTCCTCTAAAGATAGTTGGCATCGATCGATGCTGTATCGATGCTTAATTTCACTGTTTTTAAAAGAAATACGTCAGAACAATCGATTCACAGTTTAAAGTGATTTGTCCGCGCTTGCTGTAAAAGAGGACCACCGTCAGCGGGTAAGACAGTGACACATTAGATTCACAATGATACATTCGTTACATTGTAATACATACGATACAGTGCGAGAATGCGTATCACTGCGCACGAAAATGCAAATACCACTGAGTGCGTACCATGTTAGTGCGTTGTCACACATTCCGGGTTATAATTATTGTCACGGCTGTAGGTTATCGTTACCATACTGTGAGCTATATCCAGTCATAGTACTATCAATCATCTATATCATACAGTCCAGTTGTCGCGATCTTCGGTCATCTATCGAAATCGTATCATGATTTCTTTCTGTCAGATAATATCGATGAATGATGTGACCTGTGTGAGTGTGATTGTCTTTTGTAAACTAAACAAATGAAATCTGGCTTCGCGTTCTGCAGTAGATTTCGAGGCGTCGTTCCAAAAGTACCTATGTATGTTTCACATATAAATTATATTATCGCGTATTCATACTTAAATAAATATTACATAAATAAACTCTGACAGTGTTAATAAGATTAGTTTTGTCATAAATGAGGAATTTCCAAAATGTTTCGAACACGAGCACAATCTACACGCTAAGTATTTCTGACAATGTTTTCTGAAACTCCATGTATATTTTCAGATATTATTATTGGAATCTGGTATCGAAGAGCCAGAGGTAGCTGATATTCCGGCATTCGTTTCTATTTTACCAGGTAGCAATACCGATTGGATGTATCGCATGCAACCGGAGCAGCATCCTTGTCGATCCAGAAGGGATGGAGGTTGTGCGATGCCAAGGGATAAAGTATGTATACACATATTACGATACTCTAATTTTCTTCAAGAAACTATACATTATCTGATTGTTGTAATGCATAGGTACATGAATATATTCGGAAAAAGAAGAATTTTTATACGTATTTTCATAATATTTCAAGATGTCATTGATTTTATGATTACGACACGACTCTTATAGAAATAATATTGTTATATTGTTGAAATATATAACGAATTTCCAACACATGTCCACAGAAATTGGAAAATTTTTCTTTCATTTCACTGCAGCAGATAGCTCAAATGCCACAGTATTTGGTGTTTGGGCTTTTAAAAAGTTTATTATCCTGTGTGCAGGTGACGTGTGGTACCTGTACTATCAATTTCATGGTATACGTTCGTGGTAGTCCAAGAGAAAGACGAATGGGCAAAGGATGGAAATCGTGGCTGGAGCTACGAAGAAGTTTTACCTTATTCTCTCAAATCAGAAGACAACAACAACACGAAGGTATTAAATTTAATTAAAGTTAATGTTATCACTTACCAAATGATTAAAGTGTAAAGTACATACTATTCTTCTTCTTCTCCTACCATTTCTTCCTATAATCACTTATAATTCTTACTAATCTAACTAATCAGAATGAGTTCTATACACTTTATTGTATATATAGTGTATTCTATACACTATATATTGAAAAACAACAATATCTCATGAGATTAATTTATGCTTTTTCAAACAAGTTATCAACATTATGAAAACAGTTCTGTTTCGAAGAAATCAACTAACTTAGATTTTCAGTTAACTTATAATGGTGTTAGATGTAATTTCTCTAGTTTAAAAATTATAATAACTTCATCTTGACTTCTGTTACTGATTATACGCATTATGTACCTACTACAACAGTATAAAATATGACACCAAATTTTCTTTTTAATATTATCTAGACCAAACTAAATGAAATTAATGTCAAGTATTAACTATTTCCATTTTTTCCAGATAGTGAAAGATAATCCACTCTACCATAACCGAAATGGTTACTAGTCGGTACAGGAGTTTCCATACTCTGACATCAACACGAAGATTCTATCGAACGCATTCCTAGAACTCGGTTACAAATTCATAGATGTAAACGCGAAAACCCAACTGGTTGTTATGAATTTGCAAAGGACATCCGCTAATGGAACACGTCAAAGTACAAATAACGCTTTTATAAGACCCATCAGAAGCAAACGAAAGAATCTATCAATAAAAACTCCAGCATACGTCACGAAATTATTAGTAAACAACAAAACAAAACGCGTAATGGTTGTCGAATACGCTTCAATGATCTCAAAAAGCTAGTTTAAATTGAACTCAGTATTTTCTAAAAAAGAAATGATTGTCTCAGCTGGATCGATTAATTCACCAAAAATTCTTATGCTCTCTAGAATTGGACCAGGAGAGGAATTAAAGTAATTAGTAATTTATCAGTTGGAAAGAATCTTCAAGGCCACGTATCGTTTTATGGTCTAACAATGTCATTCAATTCTATTTCCACAAATAAAAGTAATTCAAAGAAGGAAGAATATACATTCTATTATAATGAAACGCACAGGGGACCTTTATCTGTAACTGGTATTACTTCTTGCACTGTTCTCTTGCAAACAAGCTACCAACAAAATAATGGCGTGCCTGGTATACAAATATTATCCCTTGGAATTAGTAAGGAAGATTTTTTAAATAATCCAGAAGACTCTTCTGATACAGATATTGCACCTTTATCTTATTACGATGCTGCAGCCATTAATCCATTGTTATTGTCACCTAAAAGCAGAAGATTTATATCATTACATGGTAGTGATCCTTTGTAGACACCTTTAATTTACCCTGGTTACTTTACCAATAATAATAATGATTTAGACGTGTTGATGGAAGGTGTGGAAGCAGCTCTAATGCTGTTTGGTACAGAATCGATTAAGAAGAATGATTTAAGTTAATAGGTAAACCTTTGCCTGTTTGTCGACAGTTTGAATTTGGTGAAAGGAATTATTGTATATGTGTGATAACAGAGTACACTACGGCTATATATCATCCGGTTGCAACTTGCAAGATGGAACCAAATTCAGATTCTGAGGCTATTGTGGATGAGATGTTGAAGGTTTATGGAATCGATGGTTTGAGAGATGTAAATGCCTCGATTATACCAAAAATTGTTAGGGGCAAAACGAATGCGTCTACCATTATGATCGCGGAGAAAGCTAGTGATATGATTAAGGAGGATTGGTTGTCTGGCTATGTAGGATCTAAGTGATGTGACGTGATGGATTGGCGAGAGGAGAAGTTCAATTGTGAAAGTTAATTACCTCAATTTATGCGTGGAAATACTAAAATGAATATTAAAATTATAAATAATGTATTATTGTTATATGAATACAACGTGATATAGAATAATATTTAAGTGAATTATAAGTTACTTGACCTCTTTTTGAAATAAATTGTTAATATTGAAAAAAATATTAATGTAAGGAAGAAATTTGCAATGAATGAAACTGAATTACAGTTATTACTCAGTAATTTTATTATATTTATTTATTACACGCTGTAGAATTCTAAAATGTACATATTTTTATGCTAACGAACGAGAAAATGAAATTTAGTGGCACGAGAATACTAACTTGAGTATTTTATATATTTTGTCGTGTTTCATGGTGTTTCATGTATCATTTACTATTAACCAACATGAAACAACAGGTTTAGTGATATTATGTACCTATTTCTTACGATGCAAGGTAGGTGATTCACGGTTTTAAGTCTTTCCGATAAGATTTTCTTGTAGCAACAAACCCAGAGAAAATTTGAAAACCAGTTCCTTTTCGTACCATTACGTTACCAATGGAAACGAATGATGAATCTATCTTTGCTACCTGCTCGTCGAATACTAAAACATATTTTGTTTCATTTTATTTTACGCTCATACTATTACATGAACATTTCAAAAATATAAACTGATTAATTTTTATCAGACTGCATATGAATGAATCGAATTTACGAAAGTTCAAATCCTTTGACTAGGTAATGATTAATCCTCAACCCTGATACAAATAATATCGTAGCATCTCAGATGATCTCAGATGATCAAAGCAACATTTATCATGGCATAAAACAAGAAATTATTTGACTTTACCTTTTATTGTATATTTATTATTCTTTAAAACACAGATTTATAATGGAATATAAACCAGATTAATAAATAGAATACTAATACAATAATAATTATACGCAATGTAAAGATTAATTTAATACGGCTTTGAATATCTAGTGATGCCAGTTAGTAGGATTAAAAACGCTGTTAAGTAATATTCGTTCAACTTTGTGTTACAGTGAATTTATAACTAGAACATTATTATATATAAAAAAAGATGTCCACTATAGGCCAAAGAGAGAATTGTATTTTTATATACTTTATGTAATCCAAATCAAACTCACAATCAGACAATTGACACAAACATTTCCAATTAAATTTTTAACTAACCGTAAGTATTAATACATTTGTCTCTACTACTAGAAATATATAAAAATGAAACGAAACATACAGTTTGGAATTTTTAAAAATAATTAGGAAGTTGTTTTTATGACAGCAACTGAAAATTCAGACAAAAATTCACCAACCAAGTATTACATAACATTACTTATATTAGTATATTTTTAATTATATTTTTATTATTACAGTAATTCCAGATTTTTAAATTGTACCTAAATTTCTGGCGAGTGCACAAATATTCATTGTTCATTAATAAGTACTGTAAGAATAAATAGTTATTAAATTACTATCGAATTACTATCATAAAAGAACTTGAAGTAAAATAGTACCTATTTTTATACCAGTAATTTTCAATTATAATTTAAAACTGTAGAAAAATATCCTCAATTTAGATGCAGTTGCCACATTATTTGCTACTGTTTCTATCCGTGGAAGGATGAAATGATGAATCTAGCGAAATAACCAGCTGCACAATTGTTCGTTTTCTGAGTCTTAGATATTCGTTCGAGCTCGATCGAAATTATCCAATCTAATTCAGTTCCGAAATTCTAGTTCAAGCACTCTCACCTAGATAATTTGAACAAATATTTAGAATAATTTAAAATATAATACTCATTATCACTTTGTAAGAAGA
Organism: Tetragonula clypearis; assembly: GCA_010645135.1. Taxonomy (NCBI): domain Eukaryota; kingdom Metazoa; phylum Arthropoda; class Insecta; order Hymenoptera; family Apidae; genus Tetragonula; species Tetragonula clypearis. Next base: position 3,911 of record WIUT01003221.1, on the reverse strand, counting down.
ATCATGTATCACTTTATTCGAGTTTCTTCAAAAATATAAAGCTTTTGCTTCGAATATTCTGAACCTTTGTTTTTTTGAGAATACTTTTACGTTATGTAAAGTGAGAAAACGAAGACATTTCTATTCACGAAATTTGTAAAAATTCAAACGTTCTTAAAAACATTAAGAATTTTTTATAGACTGGTAATCTATGAAAATCTAAATTATATCTTTTTTCAATGATATCTTAAAACTTGCTATAAAGAAATTCGGTTGCATATAGAATCCACTTAAGAGAAGTACAAACATAATCATTCTTTATATTGCTGTACAACTCTTTTGCCATTATATTAAATTTCAGTCATTGCGATTAGACAATGAAGTGTAAGGATTTATTGAATTTTTCTCGTTAGTTTATACGTTAATATTATACATGCTAAATTTAATGAATTTTTTAATTCTCTAATACTTCAAAAACTAGCCGGAGCTAAATCTTTATATTTGCGTCGCTGTTCTAGTCACGTGATCCGTCTCTGTGACCGTTCTGAATTACAGCTCAATTATCTGCATCTCAGTACAAAATAAAAATATTGTTCAATTGATCCGCTCCTCTTCTCTGAGATGTTTGCTGAATTCGAGAATTTGGGAACTGTAGGAAGGTCATTATTTTACGATACTTAACGTATAAAGGACAACGAAAGATAGCATATGGCGGCAATGTTCCAACCCGATTACCCCGGAGCCGGATGTTTATACGTATATATAGATATACTTGTGCTTATTGAGAGTTGCATTTGGATGTGTTTTTCTTTACTTCTTTTTTATTTTAATTTCAGGATTTTAAGTCGCATCAACTGCTAAAGATATTAGCGATTATCGGTGATATATTTTAGACAAATTGGTTCAGCAGTTTGGTTTCTTTCAAGAAACCTAGAGTGTTTGAAATTTTGTTGCATTGAGGTTCTCTTTTTGGTCTTGCTCTGTTTCAAATTGGAGGAGAATGGTAGCATATTTTGAATAACCGAGAATTAGGTGTTGCAGTGTCAGATACAACTGCATTGCTAACAGGCTGGTATTGCATATTTAGTGTGTATATCCGATTGCGTGATCTTTGTGTGTCCAATCCTTAATCTCAGAATTGCGACTTGATGGGTTCTTGGTTAGGTTTAGGTTAGGTTATGTTTGAGATCGCGCAAACATTTGTCTTGTTGGAATAAGTAGTCAGTTGTTTTCTTGATGTGGGGAGGAGCAGTGTTATTCGAATACAATTCCCACTGAGACATCAAAATATTATTAGCGTGTTTTAATAGACCATCAAAGTACAGGACAAAGTTTGTTGGTATGGGTTTGGTCTGAAACAGCTTCTTGCTGGGCAAGATCCGCATTTTCATTTCCTGAAATTCTACTCTGTGAATTCGAAGTAAAATTACCTTTTTTCCTTAGATTGATATGGGCTTCTAAGGTGCTCGTGATGATAACATTTGACCCCATTCTTTGTTTTTGATGGCAGTTAGAGCGCTTCTAGAGTCAAACGTCACTGCTATATTTCGATAACATTCTATTTCAACTATGTATAGGGCACAATGAATGACCATGAGTTAGGCTATATACATTGACGTAGCTCCCGGGAGTTCAATTTTTAGTGTGGATTGCGGTACAACTATTCCAAATCCAGTTCTCAGCTGGTTTTTTTAGCCATCAGTGTAGATATGCGAGTAATTTTATTACGTGATGAATGTCTTTCGCTAGGATATTAAAAATTTCTGGATTAGTGTCAGGGTTACGGGAACTTGACAATACAGTGATTATCATAACAAGAAGGCCAATCTCTAATAGGTATTTTAATAATTTTCTGTTGAGTGCATTAGAGATCTTAATGTTTCTTGCTCGATGTTGAGTATTCTATTATAAAAATGTTTTGGTAGATTTCGACGTTGAGAATGCTCAGTAATGAATCGTTCAGGGAAACAGTTGTGATGTGAAAGTTTATTAGAGGTTTTGGAGATATTTATCGCTTACTTTATACAGAACATTTCTCTTTTAAATGATAGTGGCAGTTCGTTCACTTCTTTTAGAATGGTCAGAATGGGGCTGGTCCTGAATACTCCTATAATTGACTCTAATCAGTCTAGTTTGGATCTGATGAGTGTTTTGTAGGCATTTTTGAACGTTAAGGGCAGCTTCCCAGTACTGATAGCTATGATTTTTAGAATATTCAGGCGCGCAATACAATTCTTTTTAAGTATTCTAATATACGATTACCATGTTTTGAGTCAAAAGTGATATCCAAATTTTTTATTTCATTCGTTTGTTTGAGTTCTGTGTTTCCAAAGAATAATTTGATGTTATACCAGTTTCGCAGTCCAAAAGAGACAGCTTCTGAATACTGTTTGAGAATTTGAACTCTGAAGAAGCAGATCATTTATTTAGTCCATCATCAAGAAGAACTTGTAGTAACTTTTGTATTGTTGCTGGGTTTTCTAGAGAAAAAGATAGTGTTTCGATGGTGGAACAATAAATGACATCAATTCATTGATTACTAGTAAAAAGAATGGAACTCCGTTCTGGATCATGCTAGGTTGAGTGAAAGTGTTGTTGGCTCATAATCTTATATGACTGAGTTTTAAGGAATTTACGACGAAGTGTAAGATGTTCTCCTGGAAGTACAGGGTTCTGATGATAGATGGTAATCGTTGCCTACGCACCATATCATAAGCTTTTCGATATCTATAGCTACCGGTATTGTGAACTGGTCTGGTATGTATCTGTCGTAGATATATTAGCTTCAATGTTGATTAGTTGGCCGTAATGACAGTGTCTGAAGACATTATGGTACAAGGATATTACTCGGTTTGTTTCAAGGGTCCAGCGATATCTATAGTTGATAAGTTTTCGACTGTCTTGAATATATTGTTTGTAAGCGAGATTCGCCGGTAGCTATCAGTTAAATTTGTGTTCTTCCTAGATATTAGTACAGAGATAACAGTGGCATCACACCAGGTCTTCAGGAATATTATTTTTCAAACTATATTGTAGAGATTCAGTTAGGAGGCTACTATCAGGCAGTTTAGGATATTTCTGATTCTTTCTTAGTGAAAGACGAGATGATTAACTGAAGGTCGTTGCTGTTGATTTTTGCTTAGTTTCTGAAATTGTGATTATTTGAAATGTTCCTAAGTCTTAAAAATTACTCATTGTAATTGAATGTCTGGTTAAAATTTCTGCGGGTAAGTTTGTAACTTCAGTTAGTGGTGGTTGACTGATCCGGTTTGTTTAGAATAGTGATAGTGTTTTTACACGGATTTCCTTGGATTATTTTTAATTCCATGCTGTTTTGTAGGAGTAGTACTATTTAGTGACATCCAACTGCTATTCTTGCTATTTTTTTGACTGGCCTCCTAAATTCTGCGATGAGTTATTTTTATGTTATAAGATTTTCCATGGTTGGTCTTCGTTTATGTTTATTAAACGCATATTTGGTGTTTCTTTATCGCGGTTTCACATGGATTGTTCCACCAGGGAATAGGAAACTTTTTTGGAATAGTTGGAGCGTTGGACATAAGAATCGAATTATCAGCCACATATCTTATATTCTCGGTAAATTCTTCAAGTAGTAAGCCGATTTGGGGCGTGCTTTGAGTTGGCGCGGTGAGTTGTTGGATGATGAATTCAATCACAGTACGACACAAGGCTCAGTCAGCTGATGCGAAATGATAGTAATTATGTGATCTAACGATTAGGAAATAATATCATAATCCACGGGAAATAGTCACTGTCGCATAAATCGGCGCATATTTCACAATCACAATGGCATGCGATGCTTGGGCTGTTGAAAATTAAATCAATAGTGCTAAGGGTTCCGCTTGCGACATTGAAGTGTGTTGGTTTGCTGACATTGAGGAGGATTATGTTAAAATTCTTTATAGTATTTT
>WIUT01003220.1:0-20593 GCA_010645135.1 Tetragonula clypearis | reverse complement strand
AACATAAAGAGATAGATTGCTATAAAATGGATAAAGATAAGTTATACTGAATTAAGATATAATATCAAGATAATATTGTTGCATGTACATAACAACTTTTTTTATTTTTTTACAAGAATGATAATGATTTTAATCCCATGCAGCCTACCCGTGAAATCCCTCGAACAGAGGCTTGTGACAATAATAAAATAATATCTTGTAATATTTCTGAGAAGTCATCAATCACGTCTGATAATTCATCGATATTTCAGCAGCTATCAGTGTCAATGTCGTGTAATATTTCTAAGAAGTCATGAATCACGTCTGATAATTCATTTATCATGTCTGTTACTTGTACAAAAGAAGAAGAAATTCCTATAGGTCTGTTGCAACATTCTTAAAACATTGATAATTCAATTTATTATCTAATCTAATATCAATATTATATATCAATATTTTATATATATATACATATATATATTCTTCTTCTGTTTTAGACTCTGATCATCTCCAAGTGGATTGGGAAAAATATCAAGCTCAGCTTATTCCATGTAAAAAATGTAGCAGAAAATTTCATCCATCGAGGATTAAGAAACATGAATCTTGTTGTAAAAGATTATGAGTTGTAATTTTTAAATATATACGTTTTTAATCTTTAAGATTATTTTCTATTTACGAATTTTATATTTACGAATATTTTATTTACGTATGACAGTAAAATAAATTTCTTATATTTAATTAATATTTTTTATTATATTTAATTATATTCTTTATTCTTATATTTAATTAATATTTATATTATCTTTGACTAATAGTCAGTGTATCACACATCCGATAAAATAAACATTTGGGGATGTGTATGTATTTCAATAAATTTAGGAAAATTATATATGAACGCAGAGTTATAAAGAATCAAACTTTTATTTCGATAAAAATTCAAACGAACAAAGATTCACTCTGATAATTACCCGCATAGCATAAAATTTGACAAATCGATTAACAAATGACAACAGCGGCAGAAAATTTAAATAAATACTTTACAGTCATATTAAAATAAAGTTATTATTTTTGTCTCCTTTTTTTTTTTATCAACGAATAACACATACTTAGATTTTTTCCTCATAATTTAAAGTTGATTATCAGTTCGTCTTATGAAAACCGTGCCTTATAACTTTCAACTAATCGCACACAAAAACGCAATCGAAAATGCGAAAGTACAACTTGTAGCGTATCTCAGGCGAACAGTAATCGTTACATTAAAAAATTTAAAAACAAAACGATCGTACGTAAAGTTTCACATTGCGTATGTAAATACAGTAAAACTTTGATTTTGAGGAATTAATTCGAATAACGATCATTACAAAGATATTTAAAAATTGAAGAAAAACGATGTCACTGTCGGAAATATAAAAAATGATAATAAAGTTACAATTCATTAAATTGAAAGTCCATTTGGATAGAAAAGATTTGTTGAAATCGAGGGTTTATTGCAACATTCAACATCGCTTTCCGGTAAAAGTAACTTCAGCTCGCTTAGTTAATATAGTAATTCGCGCCCTAATTTCTCCACGACTGGATTACTCAACACTTGAATAATTACCCAAACAATTATTCATTTAATATTCGCTTAAAAGTGACAACACTGTCCTCGGTATATACGTTATATTCGACTAGATTATATCATATAAGTCTCTCTACTGGTTTTTTTTTTTTTTCATTTTTCGTATTTTTCCACGTTTTGGCCCGGGCGAAAACAAAATTGCCCGACGCCACTAATATACATGTGTACAGTGTATCTAATAATATCGCATATATTAATAGAAATAATCTCAATTCTCAATGGCCAAGTCAATTGGACACTATAGTTACAATAATATTATCGCAATAACTTTCTAGATCATTTTTTTTTTTCATTCTTACACGCTACCGTTTTGAAAGTTTCCATACAAACCCTGCTAAAACTTCACTCGCTACGACTTTAACCCTACCATAGACGCTGAATTACACATTCCGTTATCGTTTCAACGAACAAAAAACAACGATTCCTTCGTCTTTCTCGCGAACTTAAAATATTTTTCTTTCTTCTTCTTTCTTTTTCTTTTTTTCTTTTTTTTTTTTTCTTCTTTAATAGAAAAATCGATCGAGTCGAAAATGACCCGAAGGACGTAGCGGAATTAATTGTCCACTGTCAATTTGCGATTCTAGTTGAAATTTTTCGCAACCAACAGCAATTATCGAGCAAAACTCATTTTATTTTCAATATACGACGCTATGTGTTATGTATAAAATAGGATTGTTCGTCGAAATTCTCAGACTGTCGTTCCAATTTCAAAACAAACACACGAAGAACGTATAAATTATGTGCGTTGAAAGTAGTTTCTAACAATTATCCATTACTCGCGTTGATATTTGTGCTCGTGTGAAATGATACAGCAACTTTTTAAAAAAATACCTTTCGACTTTAAAGGGTGTGTTATCATTGGACGATACAAGTTAATCGTTCGAAACATCGATGGCACGTCCTCTATTCTTACATTTGCGTAAAAAAAGATTTTAAATCTATGATTACGTGTTAGGTTTGTTATTTTTACGATCAGGCCTACACATTTGGCGCGTCGTTAGCGCAAAATACAATAGGTGTTTCTTTTTACGTGGGAACGATCTGTATTCTTTTCGCGTATATATCTGTTAATAAGTACACATTCGCTAAAAGAAGTTCACATGCTGCCTTCTTCATTTCTCGCTAAAATGATATATAATTCCTTCATCGAAAATATACACGCTATTAATAAAAAATAACTTGTGCAGATTAATGCATAGACTAATTAACAATAACAGCAACAACGTAAGCTCGATAACTTTTCCCGATGCGATCAAAGCAATCGTAAAAGAAGCTGTTCAATTATACGTAATAACAATATACTGTTATTGATCATCGCAAGATGATATTTCGAGCAGAAATATGCTGTTATTAAATTTGAGCGATCATAATCAAATATCATGTTATTTATCCACAGCGAATGTTGTTATTCCGCTGTTACTTTTTGCAAAACTTAATTTAGAATTAAATGATACAACGGAACCTCGCTTGTATGTTGAGGAACAAACGCAGCAGTTTACTTGAAGTGCAAAATTTGAGATAATAAAATAATCGAATTTGAAATAATGAAATAATTTGCACTTCATTGTTAGTCTCATTATGATCACTCTTGCTGACAACAATACAATTTAATGTTTGATTTGGTTACTTGTATTAGTTTAAGAATTACATTTTTCTGCGATAGTTGAAAAAGTTAAAGAAATTATTTTTTTTCTTATTTGAAATAATTAATACTCTAAACTAAATTGGTATTACTTGCATTTTAGTTTCAACTGGCAATAATAACCGAAAATAATATCAAAATAATATTTCAAATAACTTATTTCTTATTTCATTTGAAAATAAAGTTCACCTAGATCTGTATAAATCTTCTTTTGCACTGTTGATAGAAAATTCCCAAATAGAAAATTTTTTCTATTATTCGTCAAATGAAACTGAACACTAATCGTGATCTATTGCAATTATTGCAACAATTAAAACGTCACTGTATTCCTGTTCCTTGTGGCTGCGTGATCGAAGCACATTAGAAACGGGCACACGTATTTGTACGTACGAATTGACTTGAAACATGCGCAGAAACTAAAAACGCCGTTATAATTGCTCGACTTGAGTGATAATAAAGATAATCGTCTTTGATCAAACCATAGGCCTTTCTATTTATGTCGTTACGTTAAGATCGATTGTTGAATCGCGCGATCATTCAAACACGCTAGGCTCGATAGGTAAATGCGTCGGAATAACTTGCAATTAATATAGAACTCGATTCTCTCAAGAATTTTCTAAATTACACTCACTCCTCGACATTGCAAATACATTACAATGCTCAAAGTAAATTTTTTAGAAACAATATATGTAAGATATTCTTTTTTCAGAAATAATATATATATATATATATATATATATATATATCGCCTTCCAATTGACTTACAATTTTGAATAAGAATATTTCTAAATCTTTTGGCAGCGTATAATTTCCCTGGTTTTCAACTACGACGATCTTTTATGCTACTTTAATAATCGTTTCACGAGTATCTACATCGACGAGCGAGTGTAACATAAAACTTCACTTCGCGATTCCTTGGAACGTGTGGATAAACTTGCAGAAAAAAGCGAGACCCTTGGCTCGAATAAAGGATTCGAATAAATATTTTCGTTTGTCTTAAAAAATAGATGCTGTACCTTTGAAACTTTCACGTGGTAACAGACGTCGGGTTTTTTTTTTCGTTTCTTTAAACGTTGCATCATCTGGCTAACCGTTTTAATGTTAAACGCAAACACGTTGCGTGCGGACTGTTTAAAACCGTGGTGCACTGACTGCACGTGAAACGCCCCTGTGCGTTTATCACAGCGCACATTCACTTCGATCGCTAGTTCTCGTCCAATATGTCAAAACGAATAAAACAATGTTAAATATTTTCACCGCATAATTTCTGTTATCAATTTCGCAACGAGGATATTTCTGTTTCCTCCGAGACAGAGTACACACAACTACAAGTACATCTTCTGTTAAACTCAACCGAATGTCCTCTCACGACTCTCGAAACATAAAAAAGTTCAAAATTCTTTCCTCAAAAGAAAAGGTTCGGCGTCGAAGCGAAACTCCCGCGTCGTTGCCAAACCAAAATTTTGTGCGACAATATTTAAGGAGGATCGAAGAGTTATCCCATCTCGAGACGCGATTCCAGGAATCGTTTTCGCGTGTACCTCGATCGTGCGTGAACTCGCCGTAGAGGAGCAACCGAGTGCCCTCTCAATCTGGTGGACACACTCCTCCGAAAGAATCCGGGAACTCTCAGCAGACGTTTTATCATCGACAAAGCACGTTTCGTGTTCTGAATGCGAGAAGCCATCTCGATCCGGTCGCGGATCGGAGCACGTTCGCGTTTTATTCGCTCGACATCAGTTGCACGCTGTCGTCTGCCGATCTGTGAAGCCGTCGAACATCCGACAGTGAACGAATCGGCGTTGGGTGCAACAACGAGAATGTGTGCGAGTGGCGATCTGAAAAATTCCAACAGAAATTCCAATGTTTGTCTTTGTCACGAGGAATATGTCATTCAATATGTTTGCTCCTCTACGTTTCTACAATTCGTTCGGAGTTTCATAGAAAAGAGGAAAGAGGAAAGATTCCCGATTTAGACCTGATTCTAAAAATTGGGTTTATTTATATAGGGTGCCTCATTTTAATCTATAAATGCAATTATCTCTAAATTATCTTCGCTTAAAAAATGCATTTTTTTCTGTGTTGAGAAGGCAGTAATTTGATACAGCTTAGTTTGTCTCTAGATAGATGAGTGTAGGAGATATAAACATCACTACTATTTTTTAAAATATAATTTTTTTTTATGCCAGTCGATGCAAGAAGTCATTTCCTGTAAAAATATCTTTTAGACGTAACTTTAATGTTAAGCACTTTAGAACTATCGAAATAGTCAAAATTCCATAATTCGTAATTTTCCCTTCTTCCACTTCACTTTCGCCGGTACAAATTTTATTTTAGTTGTAGTCCTAGCATCAAATGATTTTAGAATTGTACGTTATACAAACTATGTGCTAATCGAATTTCAACATAACGTGATATGATAAGCGTAACTGAATGCATGTACATAGACGGTTGCATACGTTTTGCATGCACATGCAACGATGCATCGCAGGTTGCATAATTTTCGTGTATCAAAAACTTTTGGAGCAATATTCTTGCTTTTACGTAATCGGCGAACTTATAAATGTCACGTTACGTAAAAATTACTGCAATATAATACAGTGGCTGTATATTAATAATTTTAGTAACATCTCTCAAATAATTCTTAATATTTTCTTAACAATTTCTTAGAGCAAAACATTATTAAATCTCAAATCTACTAAATTATTAAATCACTTTAACCTAAAGAGATCATTTTGGCTTAACTTAAAATACAAAACTTGAGAAAAAAGTTCGCTTGTTGATCTGTCACTCTTTGATACTTGCGAATTAATTCTGTTGCGTGAACATGTTCTAAAACATTAAAGCGTAGCAAGCGAGCCGGGGTTACTGGCCTAGATAAAAAAAAAGAAAAATGTGATGTTTCACGTGCGTGCACACGAGTCACGAAACGACGGCATAAAAAAATACGTGACAGCGCAATGCGACAAGTTTGGGCTGATTACGATCGGTCACGCGCGTTTTTTCACCAACAGCAATAATTCAACAAGAAAAGGAATGACTGAAAGTAGCGACGACGATCGTGCGTCACGCGCTACTGCACTGTCAGGAAGCCTGTCAATTTTTATCTTGTCTCGAAATTTTTCTCTATATTCTGTATCTGCTGCCTTATTATTAAATGCTGACGTAACACTTTGATATTTAGCAATGAGACAGTAGACGAACACCTATTGTCTTCTTTATTCTTAATACTGCCTCTGGCAAAAAGTTTTCAATCAAACGCAAGTACTTCAAAGGTACTTGAAAACAGCGAAATCTCTCGTGCAACAATTCAATTGACATTCGTGTAATTCTGGTTTTACGTATATTTTTAAATAAATGCAACACGACATTTTATAAATTTAGATTAAAGATTTCAATATTTTTCAATACGTTCAAGCGTTTGTGTTCGTTCGAAAACTTTTCGCCGGGGGTAGTAATACGAGAAATGTTTCAAACAGTATTTAAAATGATTCTAGGAAGAAATCGAATGCCTTATCTTTTATAAAAAAAATTGTCTGTAAACAAACTTTTATAAAATATTACCTATAAAACTCATGATCAATTGTGAAAGAAGGTCGAAATACCGGCTCGGAAATCCGCGAAACTGATATATCGGTGCTGAAAGGGTTGAGCGGTGGCGTGTGTGTACGAAACACATTCAACGCTGTTGGAAAAACTTATACAGACCTACCGTAGCAGAGAAGAACTTTGCGAAGGAAATGCGAACGTTCACAAAAAGAAGATATTGAGAAACGCGCCCTGAAGGTGAAACGATTCAGACGTGAGAGCGTTACACCCGAGGGGAAATGCGCCACAGATGCGGGAATATTTTCCACTAGCGGAAAGTCGGTGAAGAGTTCGATCGAAAGTCACGGCACGCCCACCATGTCACGAACCATTAATTTATGCTGGTTAAAAATAAGGTGAAATCGATCGTGTCTGTACGTTGCGGGCACCAAGGTCGCGAGATAAGTGTCCAACCACGAATATATGAATTCGCTAATGCCCTGAAGAAGCGTGCCTGTGTTCCGTGGTTTCCGTGTTTCGCCCCGTGTTGCGAGCTCAGGCCGCGTTCTCAAGGATTTACCACCCCGTTCCGTGTGGATCCGGAATTGTTGGCCGATCGTATCGGTAATTGTCTAATTATTTATTCTAATTTATTCACAGGCCGAAGGATCTGTATGAAATGGCGATGTAATTACCCATACAGCCCCTGGAAACGCTATAGTAAGGTTACGTCAAGCCGTGACACTGATTGATGTAACTATACCTTGCATCATTATAGATGCATGTATATGAATGTATACGAATGATGCTTTTCAAATGGCAGCAGTCACTTGTGAATAAATTGGAATTCAAAATTTCTGTACCACGTGTGTTCATTATATATATATATATATATATATTCTGTTTGTTTCTATATCTCTAGAATTTATCTCAAATATACATATATAGGGTGTTCCACATTCTGTGGAGAGCCGAAAAGATTGAATAGGGAAGAAAGAATAAAATTTTTTTCTTATTTCGAGGCTCCGTCTTTTCCGGAAAGCTCAAGTATAAAAATTTATTCAGGGTGCACCTGAATTTGGTTAATTCTGTACTGGACAAGATTTAACAATGTACAGAAGATTACTCTATAAAAATGTAGAATGACATGCTTGCATTCAAAGTATTTTGGTTTAATAAACGGTTAATTAAGAATTGGTTTAATAAACGTGTATTTGATAAATTTTTTAACGTCTTATGATAGAACTTATTTTCACAGATAGAATAATCTTCTGTTCATTATTTATCATTGTACCCGATTAGTCCAGAATTAGTTAAATTCTAGTGTAGTTAACAAATTCTGTAACTTGATTTTCTTAAAAACAGACCCTTCATCCTTTGAGTAAACATAATTAATAATTAGTTAAATTATAATCGAGGGTTGTGATTATAGTTTATTTAACAATGGATATAAATGATATTAATTTTATCTATAAATTGTATGTGATTATCAGCATTTCATTGCTAAGCACGATTGATATTAATTCAATTATAATCGAGGATTATGACTATGATTTATATAATAAATCGATACAAATGATATATTCGTATATCATATCTGTTATTTAATAATGCATAATAATTATTTAATAATGGATATGATAGAGGAGCACGTAACAAATTAAGAATCCATCTTTGAATATATACCTTTCGATATATTTATTCCATATTTTTTAATGTTATCCTCTTTGAACCTCTGATATATAAGTAAATAAATTATTTTAACCCTTTATGCCCGATATTAACTTAACCATGACATTTTTATTAATCTTTTACATCATTAGGTGACGTTTGACATATTATAAATATAGGAGAAAGGAAATAAATTTTCAAATAATTTTATGTACAGTGAAACTCCTCTCGAATATTTTGTTAATCGAACGCTATATTATTAGAATAGAATGTCTGTTAGTAGCAGATGAGCTTTTAGTTGCTAACAGACATTTTGTTCTGATAATATAGTATTCGAAAAATAGAGATTCGCATAAAGGAGGTTATTCTGAAGTGATAAGATATACAAAGTAAGAATTTTTAAACACTTTCGTGCTCTATCAGTTATTCACAAATTTATGTCTTTTTGAGTACCATGAGAAATTGTTGTCACATTAAAATGATATAAGTTTTCAGTATCGTCAGAATATAAAGGGCTAAACGCCTCAAATTATCACTACACTCAAAGGTTAAATGAAAAAATTTTATTCTTTCCTTAAAATCTGCACGGGAACAGATATTTTCTCTGATGAAGCAGAATTTTTCTACAATTTTCTAAAATTCTACTTCAGATTTAAGCAGAATTTTTCTAAAAAAATAAGAGATAAATATAACTGTTCGTTCCCTAACTAGTCAAAAATAAAAAAAAAAGAAAAGAAAATCAACTCGACACGCTCGATTTTCACTGAAAATCGCGAACGGTGAACAACCATAAGAACGATCGATAAATAAGAAACAAATACTCATTAAAGCTCCAAGTTCGGACCCCCAACACCAGCGACAAGTATCAAGCTTACGTATCATAACTTATATACGTGAAACACGTGAACAATCCCTAGTAAAAAAAAAAAGAAAGAAAGAAAAGAGAAAAAGAGAGAAAGAGAGAGAGAGAAAAAGTTGTCAGCTGGACATATCCAGTCGAGTATGTATGATACATAATGCATAAATTCGCACACGTACGTGATGATACGTCTGCACGAAAAAAAGCGTCGTTTCGATAAAATGGGAGAAATACAATTGTCTAGTCTTTTGGACTCGCACCTCTGATATCCGTGGATGGTTCGCTTCTGGACAGCTCGTGATCGTTGCCACGACACGAAGTCACCTTCGACGGACTTTTATAGTGAGCCAGCACGTCGCACTTGCCGGACGAGCTCTGGTTTTGATGAGGGAAATGAAAGGTCGTGGTGTGGGGCCACGATGCGGGCGGTGGACTTCGTACCAGGTGCTCGTGCACTTGGGCTAAGGTTAAGGGGTCGGTGTCGCCCAGTTCCTGAGGACAAAGATACATCTTATTTCAGTAATTGGACGTTTTCATTTCCTTTGGATTTTCAAATATTCAAGGACTCGTCGTTCCGTTTAACAACGAGACTGTAATTGTCTATAAGAAGAATTTTAAGGTGAATTTTGGAAATGAAATAATAAACCGATACCGAATAATATGTAAAAGCAGGCACGGTATAATTTTTTTGTAAAAAAAAAAAGAAATAATAAAAGATACATAGAATAAGATTTTTTGATCCGAGGCTTCGTTTACGAGAAACTCGAGTTTGTAAATTTATCGAGTGTATTACTTGAACATAGTTGATAGACGTGACGAAAAAGAATAATTGACGGGAAGTTATTCCACGTGTGTGAATAAGTAATGAATGTAGTAAGACGCTTCCGTTTTTAAAAAAATCGAGCTTGAAAAGTTAGGCAATTTTTGACAAGACATATCTGTTTAAAATCCATTTCCTTGAAAATAAACATAATTAATATATAATTAATTTCAAATGAAAAACTTTATTCTATATATTGGACTTACTTTTGCACGCTGAATGATCAATTTTCTCGAATTTACACCATTTTGATCTAATAAATCGGATCTTTATGCAAATTCACGTTTTTACGAACGTAATTAAAAAAGCGGAACTTCGTAGAAAATTATTTTATATTAACACATTAAATGTAAGTGGAAAATACTACACAGATATTTTATCTATTTTTTTTTATATTATGCGTTCCGCGTAATTTTGTATTTCAAAATGTTGACGTCTGCAAGTCTAATAATTAGGCTGCGAATGCTCATGAAAATTTATACTTTTATGGAGGTAAGTAGTGAAATAGTACCTATGTGGAAATTGACGAGCTCATAAAAGTGGACATTACCGTCTTTAACTTCTGTGTAATACTACATTTCAATTACTTTAAATAAAACTGTGATAAAACTAATTTCATTGAAATTATATTCTTGAAATTACATTTCAACGAACTTTATTATAAAACAGAATTAATTATATCGTAGAAATTTTTATAAAACCAATTAATTTTCATTCGACGGTAAGTTTTTGCGATATCAATTCCACGATGTGAGTCTGATTATTATAATAAACTTCTTATATTATTATAATGAATCATTATTATCTAAATAATTTTAAATATTTCATATATTTTGTATACGTATAATATTATAATGATTGTGTGCATACAGTATTGCAATATTAATTTAATATCGATATTAATTATTATAATATACGTATGTGTAACATTAACTTTATAAGTGCAAAAATATGCAAAATGCAAAAAGTGCAAAAATATCCACTATAGTAATCATGACAACTGAGAACAAAGAAGATTCTATGAAAAATCATAATATTCTGGATTTATAATAATATTCTGATAATATTCTGGATTATCGAATTCATTCTTCGAATGGATTCTGAAAGATAATATTCTGGATTATCGAATAGTAACCGTACACAAGACAAGTTTTCTATATCGAACTACGCTTGTTAGTTCGACTGTTTCTGCTAAAAACTTTGTTGAAGCTCAGATAGCTTCAAGAAACGAAAAAAAAAAACCGTGGTCGAAGCATTCTCCATCGAATTGCGAAGCGGTTATAACAGTCGTAATTAAATACACAAAAACTTGCTAATTTAAAACGTTAGACTTTTTATTAGCATGAAGAAGTTATTCGATAAAACCAGAATATTATGATTGAAGCTTTTGTCCACTTTTTCATGCTAACTAACAGTTACCACGCTCGATCGATCTAATATTCCCGGTCGACGGGCCTGTTTTGTTTAGAGTTTCCAGAAACGATTGACATCAGATCATTTTTCGATCACATCAGATCACAATTTTCGAACTAACGCTATCTAGATCCGAGCAATCGAATGGTTCACACGTCAAATTGATCGGGCAAGAAATACGCAAATATACGGAAGTTACGTGCAAAAATAGATAGTCGCGATAGATCCACTTCTAATTTAGAATCGATCGATTAAGTTTGGAGTCAGTTCCCAATCATAAGCGAACGCGAGCCAACAAACTTTCTAGATCTATTTCCTATTACTAGTATCAGCACGGAATAATAACTTCTCTCTAGGTTCCTTCTGCCTTTACTTACTCATATAATTTATCAAGCAAAGTTTCACAGTTTCAGGGAACTTTCTAGTACTATTTTAGCTAGTTACTAAGTGACCTATTTGTAGTTTGACATTTTATTGCTATCGACTTTCTGTTGAATGAACTTCGCCTATAAAGTTAAATTTGTTCCGTCAAATTTTATCTAATACGTGTATATTTTGCATTGAGAATGCAATTCGAATTGCCTCTCTGTATTTTCCGTGTCTTAATAATCGTTAAACGAAATCCCCATTAAATGTGAAATTAAACACGTACGGCATTAACAATCGATGAGATTTCCATTCCTCGTTAAATATCGATCTGAATACGCTTCGATACGAATTACACTGGCTCGAGATAACTGAATAACGCAAGTATAATTGATATCTTTCAAGAAATGTCAATTTTCATCGAATGTCAAAATTAAGCGTCAGCGTATGTACGTCGCAGTTGCTTTCGATTTGATCTTCATGTGGTACTTACTATACTTATTTGATCGAAGATACGGTGCAATTAAATGACATGAAAGCAATAAGACAGTGATGATATTTAAGTATCTGCAAATGAAAATGTTTAACACCGGCAATCGGTTCACTTTTATATCTCTTGTGGTGAATGTGCATGATCGACGTACCTAAGTTCACCGCTTTTAATGATCGAAGCTACAGGAATTCACCGAAAGTTCAACAATAGAATCTAGGCGGGGTGCATTAGAGTCTCGTGCAGAAAGCTACTATAGCAAGGCTTATTGTAATCGTGGCTCGTCAGTTCAGGGTTAATGGAATGAATGTACCATCCCTTACAATGGACAACTGTTATGAATGATCGATAATTACTGTCTGATTCTACAACCGGCTTGTTGCATTCTAAGAATACCACCTTTGGAATGAATCGTGCAAGCAATATTGAGATGACTTCAATTGTACTCGGATAGCCAATAGTTTCCTACCACTTTGATTGCTGGTACTGTTTAATTGTAACGAAATTTAAAATTATACATTGAGTTTGGTATCCGAAGCTAGACGTACGATATTCATTTCTTTCAGTGATTGGCAATAATTTATGGTAAAATTTACTTCTAAAGTAAATTTTATCATTTCTTTCGAAGTAATATGCGTAAATTACATTCGTAATATCATTCTTTATATAATAATTAATATGTAGCAATAAATAACTATAGTTATTGAAAAAGTTGTCAAATTATACTTAAAAAACTTTTTATTTTGATTTTATTCTGATTAATTTATTTAAAGTAACAAATAATTGTGTAGCGATTAGCAAGAATTGTAACAATTGTAAATTAGTAATAACTTAGAAATCGCTCTAAAGAAATATTTCACAAATACTCATAATATTGATATAATTATTTATTGATGATAATTATTAGTAATTATATTAAATTATATTTAATTAAAAATATTTCTTATTTTAATTCATTAAAGATGATAAATAATTGTTTTTACTATTTAGTAATAAATTATTGTAAAGCCGTTGTTTTTCTTTTGAACTAATACGTTTATATTCAAAAACCATTCTGAAATAATTAGCTGTACTCTGAATTTTTTATAGAAATATTTTAATATATTTCTTGTCGAATATTCGCTGTAACATTACTGATAGTTGATTCGAGTGATGTGTTACAAGTTTTATCGCGAATTTTTACAATTAATCTGTTGATGTACTATCACCAAACAATTATAGTGCAACTTATGCAACAGCTAATACCACAGGCTTCTCAGTATGATCTATCTGCTTTTAAAAAAAAGCATTGTCGTTTTTTTGATACGACATCAGCTACGTACGAAAATTTCAAAAATTTGTGCAATAACTAGACGTTCTTATTTTACTTTTTACTGTTCGTCTCTACCGTGTAAAACTGCTGTATTAAATGTGAAAGAATATCTTGCGTCGCTAAAGAGAAAGATACTCGGTTCTTTTAATATTGATTTTCAAGATTATTCAAGTACGACCATTAAAAAATTTTAATTCTTCGAAAATTACAAAGAACTATCTTCAAGCAATATATTATTTTCTCAAAATCAACTAAATCAAATTAAATTTAATAATACGAAATAAAGAAATTGATGTCAATAAAAGTAAGATCTGTTTTTACGATCCTAGAGTCAACGTTAATTAAATTAATTCATACAGTTAATTGAGCTAATTAAAAAAAGTCACGTCAATTTTGGGGGCAAGAGTAAAATACGAAGAATCCAAAAAATCCTTCACTTTGTCTTGACACTAGACTGCAAATGTTTATGCACAACGCAACATTTCAATGCACCGAATTCTACAGAATACCCAAAAATGTACAGACTCGTGAACAACTGATAGAGATGATTCGAGGCAGTAAAATTGAGTCCTAAAAAAAAATTAGTATTGTTCAGGTGATTTTCTAATATATCCGAGATTTATTTTACGTAATTTCTTCCAGAATTTTTTTGAAGGACAATTTGGACTTGTCCGCATGAAGAAATTTATTATCTTGTTTTTAGATTTATTTGACCAAGAGCAACGACTCGCCGTTATACTTGTTATTGTTAATGCTTATTGCAATTCTTTGGTTGGCATCAGACTTGGGTGTTTTGAAAAATTTTGAAATAACATTATTTTCAAATCACTTTTCAAAGTTATTTCAGAAATGACCTATTTGTAAAATAACGAAATTATATTATTAAGTATTTCATATGAAAATTAAATTAATTTATTTTCAATTAAATGATTCACTTGTTACTTCGTGAAATAAATTATTTACTATTTGCCAGTATCTTTATTTGTTGTTTGATTTTAATATGACTGATTTCTCAAGGTCCAATGTTTATATTTACGGCGCAGAATAAGAAATAGTTATTACATTTACCTGCATACACAAGTTTATATAAAATATATAAAATATATAAAATATCTTGAATAAAGTATTCGTTACAATATTTAGTAGGTGCAAGGAATCTGCATATCAACTGCTATTTTTGAAATAGCATCAGTGCTTGCAGTCCACTCATCGTTAATACATCACGGCCCAAGTAGAACGAGAATCGTCTAAAAGTCGAACAATGACATTGAGATATCTAAACGACGGACAGATAATAACTAAAAATATTCCCCGAATAACCTGTATCCTTTGTCCATCCATGACACATCCTAAAATGATAACGACCTATTCTAGAAGACCAATCTTCGCCAGAAAACACGTATCGTCCTTAGTTGGGTACCTTTTTCTCTTCTCTCGCTCGCCCTTACTATCAAGTTCACGCCACCATTAATAATGTAACCTGGCCGATCGATCCTCCTTTTACGCTTCTACGGATGAAGACAAAGGCAAACGAACGAAAAAACTCGCTCACCTGAGACATTAGTATGGCGTCATCGGACTCGGATTCTTCCAGGGACTCGACCAGACTCTCACGGCTCGCTAGTACCTGAGAAGAAAAACGAGAATTCATCGTTGAGCTACGTCGAATAAGATATAATATTCGAATTTCGAAGACATTCGAGGGAACGACACGAGTTGATAGATGGAATAAAATATCATTGGTCGTAGAGAAAAACAAACTTCGAGAAACATAGGAAACGAACGTGTTGTAAATTTATTTATAACGTAATATACGTATTTATCAGTTTATTTGCACGTAAATTATTACGCAAATAAATTTGAGTAATTACGACTAATTATGAGCGAAACACATTGAAATCGTGTTATCTTTTATCTACGTATCAAATTTACTTGATCGTTGCACAATAAATAGATACGATCGTTCGTAAAAAGTATTCGAACACTAAATTCCTGATGTTCGAAAAATTGTTGATATTTAGACTGTTATAATATATTTATTTAATAGTTAATTTAATGGTTATAATTTTGTAAAAAGGTATCTTGCAACGATCAACTTGGGCTCATTTTAAAGCCTAAAGTCTTTACTTTCAAAATGCGCATCAATCATTTTATTCTGAAGAGAATTTTGCATCACGTTGTAGTTGTTTTCTCAAAAACACTACAAATTGTCACAGTATGTGAAAACATTGACAAATTTTTTTCGTTAACGACTGAATTTATCATAGATGTGAAAATTGAATTTCTAATATTAAAATGTGTAATTAGAATAGGAAATGTGAAATGATATATGGTTGTATTATTAATCCCTTAAGATTCACCTCCGTAAAGTTGCAAAAAAAAAAAGAAAAATAGTATTTCACATAAATTTATAAATGTTTGGAATAAAAAGAAACTACGGTATAATAAAAATGTAGAATAAAAAAAATGAAAGAAGCTCAAACTTTGCTTAATGACAGTTTCTCTATGAGCCCTTAAAGAATCAATATATTAATTATCACTTTGCCTATGTGAATGAATATTTAATTTTTATAAAATACAACAAAAGTGCAACGAAAGCGTAATTTTTTTATTTTATAGTATATTTTCTAGTTATTCATCTTACATTTTCCTATGTATAGTAAAATTTTTTTATTTGTAGGAAAAATTGTTTCGATAACCATCGTAGTAGTCACGTTAAATGTGTAAGCAAATTCAATTTGTTTCATTCAATATATCTTAGAAATGATGAAGAAGAGAGATTTTTTGAAATAATATTTATATTGTTGCAAAACTTATTATATGGAAGAACATAAAATATGGCTATTAATCATAGAATATGAAATACAATATCGTGGAAATGATATTAAAAAGGAAACACTAAAAATGGAAAAAATGACCAGGTAACAGTTTCAAGGTTTAAAATCTGAAACCTTTTTTCCCGTAGCCTCGCCTGGAATCTTTCAATTAATCAATTTTTCAATTTTTATATATCAATATGATACCTTTTACACTAATAAACGTAATAAATAAATGCTTTTCATTAGAACTCCTCTGTCTGAGGAGGACTGTCTGAATACGTATCTAAAAATACAATGATAAGAAGAGATTCAAAGAACAGGCAGGAAGTAATACATCTCTATACTTCAACTGAATTAATCTCTCGGTTGTAATATTGCATGGACGAAGACAAACGTTATTGTTCGTACGGAGAATTTATTTATACACTATCTACCATGCATACATGTGTATATTCTCTGAATCTCCTGTTGGTGGAAACGCGAGTGCAGTCCGACTGTTAGAATCATTACGTTCGAAATATGATACTAATAATGTTGTTGAATGTGGAGTGGTGCAGAAAACTGGGACAGAAGGTATAGGCTTTTTTTTCTCTCCTTTGGTTATAAATAGAGAAAGAAAGTGGTACGTAATGATTGAATGGGTTAATGAGCTTTATCTCTGGATGAATTGTTTTTTACAGAACGTACATCTCACTGTTCTATACGTGTAATCAGATTAAAATTAATTTTAAATCGGGGTAAAATTAACTTCAGATTGAAATTGAAATTGAAATTGATAGAAAAACAATTAAATTTTGTAGATTAAATATTAAAAGTAAGAATTTGATATATAGATTTAATTTTAAATTTAACTAAAAATCGACTACTTCGTAAAAGGGCCAGTCATAGTCATATCCACTAATGAACAATACTTTAAATAATGAATAATTGTAAATATCTATAAATCATCAGCAAACTCGTTATCATCCGAGTTTTTTATGTTCTTAGTACGTGGAACAAGTCCTAAATGAATGAATGTATGAGTTTTGTTTGAACGAAATTGTGAGTCACTATGCGCGGTAAGTATACCGTTGGAAGGAATGAATTATGTTCGTAGCGTGCAGCCCGCTTAATGAAATAACAAAGGCACATTTCAAACCGTGAATGACCGTACGAGTCTACTGATTCGTGGAAAATCACTCTACATTATTTTCTTTCTTTTCTTTTTTTTTTTTGTTGTTTTTTTTACTAAGAATTATCATAATTGAGATACTATCGTGTTAACTATTTTTAACTGCAATTGTTGATGATTTCAATTTTTATTAAATCGACAAAAGACAAAAAGAAAGATTTCCGATCACTTTCAATCATAAATTACTTTAATATTTTCAATACTGATTGTTCAACTTTCAATGAAACCACCAAATAAATGTTCTATCACGACGTTATAAAATATAAATCATAAAAAAGTTTTACGATCATTTGAATTTTAGTTAAACCATGAAAGAACAAAGCAAAAAATTCTCTAATCATAAATTTCCTGAAAGTTTTCAATACTAATTATTCAACTTTCGATGAAACTGCTAAACCTATTTCCAACCACAGTTGTATAGGGTGGCCACTGAAAGACTGAAAATCCATTAATTATATTTCCAAATAAAATAATAAAAAATTAAAAAATGTGTTTGTAAAAGTCATGTTTAATGTCATTCAGTTTTTCAATAGCCGCCCTATATGAAAATTCTGCGATAATTTCAGTCAAACCTTGATTAGAGGAAAAAATTTCCAATTATTCTAATTTTTAATTAATTAATTAAATATTTCCAATTATTATTGTTATTAATATTTCCAATTATTAAATATTAAATAATAAATATTTCCAATTATTATCAATTTCCAACGACAAAACCTTTTTTTTTTAAATATAGTAATATCCAACTATACCAACTATTTTTTTTTTTTAAATATAGTAATACCCAACTACAATAGTAATTATCCAACTTTCAATGAAACTACCAGAACCGAATGTTATCATCGATCTATCAAACTCTATTCCCATAAAACAATTAAATTCCTCGCAACTTTCAAATGCTGAATCTATTTGAATCTTTCGAAGCCTCTCTTTCATTTATTTCCTATCTCAGAAGATAAAAAGCGGCTTTCAGTCATCCTGAAATCGTCCGCCATCTTCGCTAGCTTTGCCGTTCGCCCGTTTGTAAACGAGTAACAAGAAGTCTTATCGATTCGAACCTGTAGGAAAGGATTATCCTGTCGACTTAGCCTAAGCGCCTCCATATCCTGATCGATGTTCCGTGTTCTACCAGGTGTCAAGGTTAAAATGGAATGCGACGGTGACGGCTGACAGGCAACGACAACATCGACGGCTGCCACGCTCAAGGTCGACGGAATCCTCGATACCTGGTTGTCGTTTTCGCTGCCACTGCGCCTGCAGGCATTAGTTATGATTGCTGAAACAGAAGTTTGCCGGATAAGCAAACGTTTCGTTGTGATTGCGTGGAAAATACTTAAATATGCTGTTGTGAAGACTGCGAATTTTTACGCGTGAGAAATTTCTTTAAATTGCCAAATTGCACAAATGCGTATGTAATAACATTTTTCCAGACAGACATTTGAAACGCTGAATTTTTTGATCTTTGCAAAAATTGTTAATCGTTCAAACTGTTGTCGCGTCACGAGAAAATACAGCAATTCACTCGGACTCGTTTTAAAGCGCGAAGCTTCCACTTTCACTATCTTGGATTCAACGATGTTTTTTTCAAAGATGTTTAAAAATAAAAAATATAGCAAGTGGAGAGATGAAGGTATTCCTTTTCTCGAAAATGCTATAAATTCAAATGTTCTTAAAAATATTAGAAAACTTGTTTGAAATCTCGAAGAATTCGGTATTATTCAATTTTCGCCTAATCGTTCGCCTAAGACGAACGAAATTTCAAAATTTAATAAAACAGTGACAAAAGAATCGTACAAAATCGTCAAGTTTTAAAAGGTTATCGTAAAGGTCATTGTATCCGATCATCAATCCATAATAATTTCACTCATAAAAAGAAATTCTTAATAGTTTTAAAAACGTTTGGATTTTGTAGCATTCAAATAAAGAAGTAGTTTCATCTTTCCATTGTTAGTTTGTAAATTTTTATGCATTCGTAGGAAATTTTAAAATGCAGAATTGCACATAATTACATGTGTTTAATAATATACATAATATAAATACAGGATGATTCATGTAGTTTTCATAGCTGAAAAAAACTTTTAAATTACGCGTCTAATGGAAAATTGTTTAATACAAAAGTTGTACGGTTTTAAGGGAGGCAATACTTTACCTTTGCCTACTTAGCATATGAATTTTCTGTGAATTTCGAAATTTCTAAGGTCATCTTTAGTTTTTTTTTTTTTTTTTTTTTTTTTAGTTGATTCATACATCTTTTTCGTCATAAATCAAAAGAATATTAAATTTCAAGTAAAAAAAAATATTAAGCCATATTAGTCCTAAACCTAATGGTTAAAGAGATATTTTACGATAATTTGTCTCGAGAATGAAGGTTACGTAAAACATTAAGACCATTTGCTTCCTACACATTAACGTTCCATGGATCTTAATGATCAAATTGACATTATCATGCTTGGTAAATGCTGCTTCATCTGTAAACAATACATTTAAAAAAAAAGGAAGAACTTTCGTCAACACTTACTTGTTACAAAAACCATTCGGCAAATTATACTCGATTTTGAAAGTCGAATGCGTAAAGCTCCTGATGAAGATATAAGTGATACGTGTGCATTCTATGAGAATGAAGAATTCGAGGCACACTTGTCTGGATTGTCGAGAAATCTGTCGTGTACTAACATGTGGATTGTACTCTGCAGCTTCTAATACGGTAACATCATTTTCCTCATTGGTATTACTTCTAGTACGTTAGTAACACTAAAGTTGCCAGTTTCTCGTAATACAGTAGTCCCCGTATAAAGCGTTCGTCGCTATCTCCACCAATTTTTGGAATTGGCATTACCGTACAATCTATCGAAGGGCCACTTGTAAGACAATAATACTGACGTTTATAAATATTATCGAATTC
>WIUT01003219.1:0-20598 GCA_010645135.1 Tetragonula clypearis | reverse complement strand
CTAATATGGGGAGCGGTGGCATTACGCCAATACAAAAACTTAAATTAATACAACAGCAAAATTCTATGCCGAACTTCTATTAAAAATGGGAGGATTACCCCTTCACTCGCTATTTTTACCTCTAATGCTTTGAGACGCTTCTTAAAGTTTTCTAAGTCGTGCCTTAACCAAATAGACCTAACGCCACCACCAGATATAAAGATACCTTGCTTTCTTAGCTCATTACTGGCTCGGTGCTGACCATAGGCAGGATATTCTATTGCATAAGAAACTACTGCTTGCTCTGTTGTTTCATCCACTCTATTTTTTAGATTGGGCACTCGTCTACTTTTCGAAATAAGTGAATCTATATCACCTTGCTCTACAAGTTCTTGATAACGATAAAAGGTATCACGGGATACGCCCATTACTTTACAGGCTTTAGATACGTTTTGTAGCTCGTCTGCTAAGTTTAGAAGACCTACTTTAGGTTTGATGATGGGATTGTTAGTATGTAACATGAGAGTTACTCCTTTTGTTCTAATTAAAGTTTCGATACCTTTATCAAAACGGGTAACTCCCTCTTTTGCAAGAAGAATGTACGATTAGATCTTAACTAATTCATGTTATTGTTGCCATTAATAATATAAAAATCATCGATATTATCGCCATAAAAACTACTGTTTTTGTTATTTTATTATCACCTTCTAATATGATTTTTTTTACATGAGGGATTGCCCAAATGCTCCATAGCAAAATATTAGTTCCAATAAGAGTGATTGCAGTATTTAAAAGTGGTTTTTTATCATATAGAACGATACTCGCAACAGTAAACAAAATAAAGGGCATTGCATTATTTGTACTTTCAATTATTAATTCACAAAATTTACTTATTCTTATTTTCTTCATTTCACCACCTCTGATTAAATAAATGTAATAAAAAACGTAAGGTATTTTCATCTGTTGAATCAGCTAAAAAAGTGGTTGATTTGGTGATTGAAAATGCTTTGTAAAAATGAAATATGCCAATAAAAAATTGGCATATTTCTAGGCATTGGTTTTGATCCGTTTTGATAATCTGGTAACGGATTATTTATAATGATGGAATGATATAAAATAGGGTAGAGGCTTTTCTATCTGTAAATGATATCCTTTTCGCGACAACCCCAATTACATTTATTGATTTAATGTTAATGCAGATTGTAATGCACTTTGACATGCTGGCTGGTTAGGAAATATCTTTTCAGGTTTAATTTGGCTTAAAGGTAAACCATATAGTGATTCAATTGGCTTTGGTACTGCAAAAACAGTTAACCCTTTCATTAACATTGAATCAATCACTTTTTGATTTTCATCAAATGATAATGCAACTAAGATTCTTGGTTGAAAACGTTTGGTTTTATTACGCCCAACACCAAGATATTTTCCTTTTTGCATGGCTGCAAATGCATTATTAAAACGTTTTATTTGCCACCAGCTCAGTACTATTTGTAAAATCCAAGCAATAATCGCTAATAGGATTAGGGTTGAAGTAGTATTCATGATTCGTTCTCCTTACGATAGCTTGAATTTTATTTATATTATTAGAACATCACTTGCCCACCGGTAACATTGATTGATTGCCCAGTGCAGTAGGATGCTTTATCACTTGCATAAAATAATAATACGTTTAATACATCTTGATAATCACAGCCTCGTTTTAATGGCACTTTATTAATGTACACTTGCTCAACTTCTGAATCTGGAATTCCTAATTTTTTAGCATATTGTGGAATTAATGATTGGAACATTGGTGATTTTAATAAATTACCTAACATTAATGAGTTGACGGTAATACCATAATCAGCAAGATCTAATGCTAAAGATTGAGTTAAACCAACGCCACCAAATTTGGCAGCACTATAACCCGAATTGTGTTTACTACCCACTTTACCTGATTTAGAGTTAATTTGAATAATTCGGCCTGGTACTTGATGTTTAATCATTAATTTGGCCGCTTCTCTTGAACATAAAAAATACCCAGTAAGGTTAACATTAACCGACAAATTAAAATCATCTAATTTGAAATCAGCAATAGGAGCCGCTTTAGCAATACCCGCACTGTATACCATCAAATTAAGATGCCCGAATGTTTTTTCAATATCAACCATTAATTGAATAACACTTTGTTCATTCGTCGCATCGACTTTAAATCCTTTTGCTGTACCTTGCCCATGTTTTTGGTTAATTTCTGCTGCAACTTTATTGGCATTATCAAGATTTAAATCAGCGACTGCGACTTGATAACCTGCATCTGCAGAGCCTTGACTTAAAAATGCCCCCAGTGTTTGACCACCACCAATAATTACGGAAACTTGTTTCATATTGATTACCTTTATTAAATGAATATTCTGTTTTATGTATTAGTTGTAAAAGGCCAAGTTTATTAATTTATTTGTTGCAACTATCCATTTTGATAGTTGAACATAACTTTATAATGCTTTGCCCATCCTATAACCTGTATAGCATTTATTTAGTTAATATTGCGATGCTGAGATTAGTGGTTAGTTCAGTTGGTATATCGCCACTTACATGAACACATCCGGGTAATTCAGCATTATCAGCACTATCAAAACGAATAGTAATATGTCCTAACTCACGTAAATTAACGGTTGCAACATCACCAACCGCTGTGATTGGATACATCTTTTCACCTAACATAAGAGTTTGACCTACAGCAAGTTCATCAATTAACTTGCCATGCGTGTGAATAAAACAGTAATCGGCTAAATCAGATGGAGCGCCTTGTTTAAAAATAATTAACATAGCTTCGCTTAGTGCATCTGTTGCAAACTTACCGATTTGGGTGATGGTTGCTTGATAAATTACATTTGCCATAAATTTAATATCTCTTTTATTTGAGGGGAAAGCATCCCTCTAATGGTTATCAAAAAATATTTATAAATTACAATTAGTTATAAATAAAGAAGGATACAGCCCATGCTATAAGTACGGTTGGAGCCCCTGTTAAGAATCGTCCAACTAAGACTGATGGTACACCCACTCGAACAGTATCTTGTTTTGCATCTGCTAACGATAAACCAACTGGAATAAAGTCACATGCCGCTTGAGCGTTAATGGCAAATAATGCAGGTAATGCTAAATGGGGTGGAATATTACCTAAACCAATTTGTACCCCAACTAATGTTCCAATTACCTGAGCAATGACCGCTCCTGGTCCTAAGAATGGAGATAGTAATGGGAATGAACAAATTAATGCTAAGATAACTAAGCCAATTGGATTGTTAGCTAAAGGCACTAAACCATGCGCAACTAGATCGCCTAATCCAGAAGCAATAATGATGCCGATTAAAGCAGAGACGAAAGCCATAAAAGGTAAAATGGTTTTTAATACCGTATCAATCGTATCACGACCAGCTTGGAAAAATACCGCAACGCCTGATCCCATACTAATCCCGATTTTTGCCAGCAAACCATCACTTTGCTCACTGATTTTTTGGGTGGCATCGTACTCTTTTGCTTGATTAGCTTTAGCTGCATCTGTATTTTTTTCAATTGTTTGCACAGAAGCTTCTTGGTGATCTTCAGATAACAATGTGATGTTATGTGGTTTCACGCCTGAAACGTAAATATCTTCTACAATATATTGTGCTAATGGGCCTGATTTACCCGTCGCATGTATATTTAAGGTTGGAACATGATTTTTTGGATAAATTCCACAACGTAATGTGCCACCACAGTCAATAACAGCAATACCAATTTCATCTTTTGGCGGTTCGCCTTCTTTAAATCCATCAATTGCTTGCCAACCCGTTAACTCAACTAATCGATCAACGACTACTGGTCTTGTTCCTGCTGCAATATAAACAATTTTTTTACCTTCAATAATTGGTAACTCTAATGGGCCTCCCCAACCAGCATCACCTTTTTCGATACGAATATATTTAGTCATGGTTATAGCTCCTATTAAAGACAAACTTTTCTATCTAAACTTATATTCATTTTTTTTTCAAAAATGGATGTTGTTAAGTCAGTGATCCAACCGCGGAAGAAGTTAGTCAATAAACCAACAATAAAATAACTAGCTGCTAAAGGTCCTAACGATAAACCGAGTTGAGTTAAACCTGAAGCAATGCCCAAATAAACAAATAATTCGCCAGGATTAACATGAGGAAATAGACCATTCATTGAGTGACAACTATAAGATGATGCAGCGTAATAGCTAGGTTTATAACACTCAGGCATAAAACGGCCTAAGCTTAATGTCATTGGATTACAAAACACAAATGTTCCAATTAGTGGTAAAACTAAATAACGTAATACAGGATTACTTGCACAAGCTTGAGCAAGTTTTTCAATTCTATGTTGACCAATTAACTTTATAACAGCATTCATCACAACTAATAGCGAGATTAATAATGGCAAAATCCCTGTAACCATGCCAACAAATACTTCACCACCTTTTTGGAATAGACCAATAAACCATTCCGCGCCATACGCAATAGCGTCAATCATAATGCCTCCATTAAATTAAATAATAACGATCCCCTTGTAAGTGAAAATGATCATATCAGTGAGTAATCGGTATTTCTTTTAAGTCGATCACATTTTTAATAAAAAATTTCATTTTGAAATATTTTAATTTTAAAACAAAGTTAAATATAATTAATTATTAATTTTAGTGAAATAAAAAACTAGCAATAAAAAACTAAACTAAAATAATGCAAAATATAAGAATATAATGCTTTTTGTTTTTTAATTTGTTTATTTATATAGAGTTAAGTTAAAATAAAGGAAGGTAATAAAACTTATCACAATAATACAATAGCGATATAAAACTCTATAACAATAAATAGAATAAACAATAAAAAGTTATAAAATTTCATAATGAAAGATATTTTCTTTTAAGTTGAAATGTAGTATCTTATGTTCAGTTGATAAGTCACCCATTATCATGCTATTTTATCGATGATAATTAATAGTGCTTAATACTTGATTATTGTACTTATGCCATAAGATAAAGCAGAAAATAACACTACCAAAAAATAAATGAGTGAGTAGCTATGAAAGTAAAAGATCGTCAAGTCGCTATTCTCGACTATTTGCAAACCCATGGTCAAGCAACCGTTGACGAATTAGTCGAAAAATTTGATACCACAGGAACAACCATTCGTAAAGATCTGAACCAGTTATCAAACTCGAACATGCTAATTCGAACTTATGGCGGCGCCATGATTAATAGAGAGATTGGCGATCAACCTATTGATACTAAAACGTTTATTAATATGGTTCGAAAGAAGAAAATAGCTGAGGAAGCCGCTAAATTAATTCGTGAAGGTGATTCATTGATCTTTGATGCAGGTAGCACGGTTTCTAAAATAATCCCCTCACTGGTAAAATTTAAAAACCTTATAATTATGACTAAAAGTTTACATATGGTTAATGAATTAGTTAGCCTTAATAATGATCAAACCATTATTTTAACTGGCGGTACATTCCGTAAAAAATCCGCATCTTTCCATAGTAATATTACACACGCTAAAGCGGTTTTAGAGTGCTATTCATTCGACATGTTGTTTATGGGCGGAGATGGTGTTGATTTAGTTGGTGGAGTCACCACATTTAACGAAAGCTATCATGGTAGTGTGGCAATGTGTAAAGCCGCATCAAAAGTAATTTTATTAGTTGATTCGACTAAATTTGGCCGCCGCGGATCTAACGTTGTTTGTGGTTTAGATACGATTGATATGATTATCACGGATAATCAATTATCTTCAAAATATTATGAAGAATTAACTAAACTTGGTATTAAAGTTATACTTGTTGATGCTGATGAATAAAAGATATGGCAACTTTTGTCGCCATTTTATGGTTAAAAACTTAATGAACCAAATGCATTAATCCAATCTTGTTCAAACTTATTGATTGCTGCATCAACAGCAGGATCAGCAATAAATAATTCGGCAACATCAACAGGTAATGTAATAGACTCACAACCTGCAAGTAAACAATCTAGAGCCTGACGTGGCGTTCTAAAACTTGCAGCAAGTACCATCGATTTTGGCGCATGTAGACTTAATAATGTTTGCAGTTCATTAACTACTTCAATACCACTACCACTTTGCGCATCAATTCGGTTGACATAAGGAGCGACATATTTAGCTCCTGCTAGCGCCGATAATAAACCTTGCGCTGCGCCATAAACGGCAGTCCCTAATGTAGGAATACCACGCTTAGTTAATTCTTGAATCGCAATTAATCCTTGCGTGGTTACCGGTACTTTTACCACCATAGTTGGAATATGCTGACGTAATCTTTCAGCCTCTTTAATCATATCAGTCTCATTATTAGCCACCACTTGAGCAAATAATTGAGCATTTGCACCCAATAATTCTTGTAATTCAGCCAGTATAGTTAACAGGGGCTTTTTCTCTTTTGCAACAATACTTGGATTGGTCGTGACACCTTTTATTGGTAAAATTGGCATCAAACGTTTAATCGCTTTAATATCAGCAGTATCTAAATAAAGTTCCACTTTATCCTCTCAAAGTATAAGTTCTATCCTGAGAAAGAAATTATACTTTAAAAACAAAATATAGCGATAACTTGATTATATTCTGTGAACAAGGTCACAAATATCTATAAAATAGCTAAAATTGTCGGTTAATTGTAAAATAAAAATACCACACAATTAGCAATATTATACGGTTGATATTGTGATATCAAACATGGCTTAATCTGGGCTATAGAAGGGCGGAAGCATCTGGATGTTAATTTAAGATTATTTGATATTCTTGGTTGTTTATCGCTTTATATTTTGTAGTTAATGGGTGAAATCGCAAAATGCGATAACAATCTTACCAAATAGCCCATATTTAAGAACACAGAATAAATATATTGAAGCTCTTGAAATATTGATTAAGAATAATCAAATTTTAAGTGCCCATTACCAAGAAAAACAAACTATAGAAATTGGATTAGCACTGTTTACATTAAGTCAGGAACTCAGCTTAATATTTATCTAATCATCGCTAAAATCAATGACAGTTAGGATGCAAAATAATTTTTTAATCCATAGAAAATGATTAAAAAAAGTAACTAAAAGTAGCATATTATAGACACTGTTAGTAACATTTGCTGCTTATACAAAAAAGTAAGAAGTTTATGAAGATATTAAAAATCTGTAGCACAGTCAAATTCCAAAATGTAATCGTTAAGCATAGTATCTAGCAGATAATTGCGAAGCAGAAATATGGCGAAATAATGTATATCATAAGGTTACATTACCAAACTTAGATTTAACTATTTTAATAAATAAATGGATTGAAGAGATACTTTATAACTGTAAAAACTCAACAAAAAAATTTTTCAATTTCTAATTCAATTCAATAAAGCAGATAACTAATATGAAAACCATTCAAATGATTTTATCCATGGCAGTACTTTTATCCCGGCATTAATTTTATAGAAGGAGCTTATTGGACAGTTAACGGATACAACAATGACAAAGAATTTGGCGTTTATTCAACTAAAGGTGTAATCAGCCTTCTGAAGACAACCACTACCGAAATCAGTGTTGTCTGTGTATTGCCGTAATAAACGTAAAATTTATTAATAGCCATTAAAAAAATACTTAATAAAAATAAAACCTGTTATTAATAAGCAACCAACATTAAAAAATGGTAACAGGTTTTTGCTTTTGTAGTTTGTTTTTTATTTTATTCATTTAGTTATAAAAACTACCCTTTTTACGCGAATAGGCTAAATTTAATCTATAAACTGAGTTTTAAATATAGTCACTATTTGGCAATCAGCAATTCATTTTATCTTATTGTATAAAGAAGGGTGAACCATTAGCGTTTGATTTGCCATCTTATTTTTATACTCAATAGGTGAGATAATATAATGAAGTTACTAATAATTATCCCAATCTATATATCTTTAAATATCTTGGCGTTTATTTTTAGCTATTTGTTTACGCTATCTCAGCAATCAATCCAGTTTTTAAACATTATAAAATCAGCAATTTTATTATTTTATCATAGACTTAAAAGTGTGTTTAATCACACATTGTGTTAATTAATTTAACATTTCAAACTTAATTGACTACCAAGAAGATTAATTTAACGGCAAAACTGATGAATAATAATCCTATACAGGCCATCTATAATGCAGCAAACCGTTAGTATTGTATAAATCATATGACTAAAGCTCGACCAGTCCAGATCAAAAGGCTGGTATAACAAGTATTAAAAAAAGTAACAGCGCCGAGAGCAGCAAAAAGCTTAAACTTGAGTGTGCATAATCTGGGTTAATCAACTGAACAAAAAAGCCTCAAAATAAAATGCCTTCCGGATTTAAAATGCTTAATAATAAGCATTTCTAAAAAGTTAAATAGGTCTAGGTATAATAGAGATAGACTCACTTTCTACCCTGATGGGACCTGATACAGTTAAACAATAAATGCAATTAGGGCCTGGCAATAATACAATACCAATAGCGCCTAAAATATAGGTACTTAAATCATTTTATTCTTATTTAATTTTTAAGTGAAGGTTGTTAGTTAAAGCATGTTCTTATAAAAAATGTTTTTATTACAGAAAGATAAGGCGTTAACTTCATAACTCTCTTTACTTTAGGGCTTGTTTGAATTATACAATTTATAGCTAATTTCTTTTTAATAAACATAGTTTAAATAATCAAAATACAAGTATAAATAATATTTATAGATTTCAATTATTATAAAAAGATTCAATATCCTTTTTTATTAAAATATTGCAAAATATGTTAAGGGTCGGTATATTTTAGTTATACTTAGTTTGTTTTTATATTTGCTTGAGTTCTTTATTCATAAAATGTTTATTTTATTGTTGAATTCTGATCGACAGAGCAACATTAACAAGAAATATTGATTAACTATTCTACTGGTAAAATCCGAATTTTAATATAAATTCTAATTCATCTCACACTAGTTAATAACTGATCTTATGAGATTAAATCATTTTGTATTCTTACAAAAGAAGATTTGCTATTGTTGAAATTTTATTATTAGAAATATTGAGTTTAACGAAATAAAGGTATGTATTAAAGGTTAGCATTTATGAAATTTAATCCTGTCGTTGCAATTCATGGGGGAGCGGGAACCATTACCCGTGCTTCATTATCGAAAGAAAAAGAAACTGAATATTTAAATTCTTTACAAGAAATAGTTGAGGCATCGCAAACACTTTTAGCAAAAGGGGGCAGTGCGATTGAAGCAGTCAGTTTGGCTGTGTGTATGTTAGAAGACAATCCACTTTTTAACGCCGGTCGCGGTTCAGTCTTTACCCACGCAGGTTGTCAAGAAATGGATGCATCCATTATGGATGGTGCTACTTTAAATAGTGGCGCTGTAGCCGGAGTGATGCATATCAAAAACCCAGTTTTAGCGGCTAAAGCGGTGCTCGAAAATAGCAAACACGTTTTTTTTATTGGTCAAGGTGCTGAAAATTTTGCGACTCAACAAGGATTAGAAATGGTCGAGACTGATTATTTTTATACTCAAGCTCGTTATGATCAGCTTCAATTGGCGCTTAAAGAGTCCGGCGATTATTTTATTTTAGATCATGATAGTGCAAATAAGATTGTAACACAGCTCAGTCAAGATCCGATTGATCCTAAAAATAAAATGGGAACGGTTGGCGCTGTGGCGCTAGATGCATTTGGCAATCTAGCAGCAGCAACTTCAACAGGAGGAATGACGAATAAACAGGAAGGTCGAGTCGGCGATTCGCCTATTATTGGAGCTGGCTGTTATGCCAATAATAAAACTGCGGCCGTTTCAGCGACTGGCACAGGAGAGATGTTTATTCGCGCTGTGGCTGCGCATGATATTTCAGCCTTAATTGAATATGCGAGTTTATCATTGGAAGAAGCCGCCCATAAAGTCGTCATGGAAAAACTACCGAAAATTAACGGTGAAGGTGGAATTATTGCCATTGACCGCTTTGGCAATGTCACTTTACCTTTTAATACCGAAGGCATGTATCGCGGCTATGGCTATGTGGGTCAAGCACCACAAGTGGCCATTTATCGTTCCTAATAGAGCTATTCATTAATTAGGCGATTAGCATAATTTTAACCATTTCAAGTTAAATTGAGATAACTTGAAATTAACAACAAATTTTTAACAGATAAAAATAGGGATATCGAGTCAGTGAAAAATAGCCCCATTTCAAAAGAATCTAGCTTAATGGCAAGCAATGAACCCGTCCTTGAGATTAATCATCTTTGTGTGGACTTTATCAACAAAGAAAAAACCGTCAATGCAGTGAAGGATCTCTCATTTTCGATCAAAGCAGGCGAAACCTTGGCGATTGTTGGTGAATCAGGTTCGGGTAAATCTGTGACTTCATTGACCTTGATGCGCTTAATTGAGCAAGGAGGAGGCACTGTCTCTAAGGGTGAGATCTTATTTAATCACCAAGGTACTCGGGTTGATCTGGCTAAATCCAGTCAAAAGTATTTGCGTAGTATTCGCGGTGCAGATATTGCGATGATCTTTCAAGAACCTATGACTTCGCTTAACCCTGTTTTTACTATTGGCGATCAAATCGCTGAATCTATCCGACTTCATCAAGGTAAATCCCGCAGCGAGGCTAAAAAAGAAGCCTTAGAAATGCTAAAAAAAGTGCGTATTCCAGAGGCAGAAAATGTCCTTAACCGTTATCCTCATCAATTATCAGGCGGAATGCGACAAAGAGCCATGATTGCAATGGCACTTTCTTGTAAACCGACGCTATTAATTGCCGATGAACCAACAACTGCATTAGATGTAACGATTCAAGCGCAAATCTTGCAATTAATTCGTGAACTGCAAGAAGAGATGTCTATGGCTGTTTTATTTATTACCCATGATATGGGCGTTGTGGCTGAAATCGCCGATCGTGTTTTAGTGATGTTTCGTGGCGAAAAAGTCGAAGAGGGGGATTCAGATACGATTTTTGCCAATCCGACTCATCCTTATACTAAAGCCCTTTTATCGGCAGTGCCGAAATTAGGATCGATGCAAGGCACTGATGTCCCAAGTAAATTTATGTTATTGGCAGTTGAAGGAAATGAGCAAAGCGAGCAAAATCAACACTTCAATAAAGATGATGATAGACAAATTGATTATAAGCAGGCGCCCATTTTATCAGTTAATCAATTAGTCACTCGCTTTGATATCCGCTCAGGTCTTTTAAATAAGGTAACGCGCCGAGTGCATGCCGTTGAGCATGTCAGCTTTGATCTTTACCCAGGGGAAACGCTTGCATTGGTCGGTGAATCTGGATGCGGTAAATCGACAACAGGGCGATCGTTGTTGCGTCTCATTGAAAGTCAATCAGGCACCATTCATTTTAATGGTCAACGAATTGATAATATTTCAGGCAAAGAATTGCAAAAATTAAGACGCGATATTCAATTTATTTTTCAAGATCCTTTTGCCTCGCTTGATCCAAGGGTTACCATTGGCTTTTCAATTATGGAGCCCTTATTAATTCATGAAAATATGTCACCCAAAGAAGCCCAAGAAAGGGTCGATTGGTTATTAAAACGCGTTGGATTACAACCTGAACATGCTAAAAGATATCCGCATGAATTTTCAGGCGGACAAAGACAAAGAATTTGTATCGCAAGAGCCTTGGCATTGAATCCTAAAGTGATTATTGCTGATGAATCTGTTTCAGCACTGGATGTCTCGATTCAAGCGCAAGTGGTTAACTTATTGTTGGATTTACAAAATGAATTTGGCATTGCCATTTTATTTATTTCTCACGATATGGCAGTGGTTGAACGTGTGAGTCATCGGGTCGCTGTGATGTATTTGGGTCAGATTGTTGAAATAGGTCCTCGTCGACAAATTTTTGAAAATCCACAGCATCCTTATACACAAAAATTGATGTCTGCTGTGCCAATTGTTGATCCAGTTCGTCGATTTATCAAACGCAGTTTAAATACGGATGAAATTCCAAGCCCAATTAGACCAATTGGCGATGAACCTAATGTACCGTCTTTAGTTCAAGTTGGACCACAACATTTTGTGGCAGAACATAAGATTGGAACTGTTTTTTAATCACATATCATAAGAAAGGAGTGCAGATTTTTATGAACAAGAAATATCAATATAAAAAAGTAATAGGCTCGGGATTAGTTATACTCGCAGGCATGATTGCATTACCTAGCTATGCCAGTAAAGATGTCACCCTTGCCGTTTATAGTAACTTTA
Organism: Tetragonula clypearis; assembly: GCA_010645135.1. Lineage (NCBI taxonomy): Eukaryota > Metazoa > Arthropoda > Insecta > Hymenoptera > Apidae > Tetragonula > Tetragonula clypearis. The sequence continues at coordinate 8,372 of WIUT01003219.1, read as the reverse complement.
TAACTATGGATCCCTATGATACCAATGAAACTTTGAGCCAAGCTGTAGCTAAGTCTTTTTATCAAGGCTTGTATGGCTTTGATAAGGATTCAAAATTAACCAATGTACTTGCTGAAAGTAGTGAAGTTGACGAAACAGGTAAGATTTATACCTTTAAACTTCGTCAAGGCGTAAAATTCCATGATGGCACTGACTTTAATGCGGATGCGGTTAAGGTTAATTTTGATCGCGTCACTAATCCAGATAATCATCTTAAACGTTATAATATGTTTAATCGTATCGAGTCAACCGAAGTCATTGATCCTTATACCGTTAAAGTTACATTAAAAGAACCTTTTTCTGCTTTCTTAAATGTGCTAGGGCATCCTTCTGCTGTGATGATTTCACCGACTGCTTTACAAAAATATGGTAAAGACATTGCGTTTCATCCAACCGGCACAGGACCTTTTGTATTAGATGAATGGAATGCGACCGATTTTATTAGAGGCAAAAAGTTTGATCAATATTGGAAAGCGGGTTACCCAAAAATTGATACCATCACGTGGCGGCCTGTTGTTGAAAATAATACTCGTGCCGCTATGCTTAAAACTGGGGAAACCCATTTTGCCTACACAGTGCCTTTTGAACAAATCAAATTATTAGAAAAAGATGATAAATTGCAGGTAGTTTCTGCTCCTTCAATCATCGAACGTTATATCAGTATTAATATGACTAAAAAACCGTTTGATGATGTTCGTGTTCGCCAAGCGTTAAATTATGCAATTAATAAACAAGCACTTGCCAAAGTGGCTTTTTCAGGCTATGCAACGCCCGCTAAAGGTATTGTCCCTATGGGCGTTGATTATGCGAAAGAATATGGCGCATGGCCTTATGATCCCGCTAAAGCACGTGAACTACTTAACGAGGCAGGTTATCCAAATGGCTTTACGTTAAGCCTATGGTCAAGTTATAACAATACGACTTCAAGTAAAGTTGTGCAATTTGTTCAACAACAATTGACGCAAGTTGGTATTAAAGCCGAAATTGAATCTTTAGAGCCAGGGCAAAGAGTGGCTCGCGTTGAATCTATTCAAACGCCAGAAGAAGCTAAAGTACAACTTTATTATACGGGTTGGTCTTCTTCAACCATGGAATCTGATTGGGCTATCAGTCCGCTTTTAGCGACCAGTTCTCATCCGCCTAAATTATATAATACATCTTATTATAGTAATGCAGAGGTTGATAAAAAATTAGAAGAAGCGCTGGTTACGATTGATCCTGTTAAAAAACAACAATTATATACAGAAATTCAAGATCAAATTTGGAGTGATGTGCCTTGGATTTATTTAACGTCTGATAATTTATTATATGTTCACAATAAAAAACTTTCAGGGGTTAATATCCAAGTTGATGGATCAATTAATTTCGATGATATAGATTTAAGCGAGTAACTTAATCTGCTGTCCCAGTTTTGGGATGGCACTTTTTTGAATTAGGCGATTTTAAACATCGCCTAATTTTCGGATAGACAGAATGCTAAATTATTTTATTAAACGATTATTAGGATTAATCCCTACCTTACTGATAGTAATGGTGCTTATATTCTTTTTTATTCATTTATTACCGGGTGATCCGGCACGCTTAATGGCTGGGCCAGATGCAGATGATACTGTTGTTCAATTGATCCGCAAAGATCTTGGACTAGACAAGCCTTTGTATGAACAATTTGTTCACTTTTTCGTTAATATTTTTCATGGTGATTTTGGTGTTTCGATGAGCACGAAAAGACCAGTCATCGATGAAATTTCATCAAGGTTTATGCCAACCCTTTGGTTAAGTATCACCAGCATGGTATGGTCTGTTATTTTTGGTTTAGCAATTGGCATCTATTCAGCAGTTAAGCGTAATAAATGGCAAGATAAAGGGGGCATGACACTGGCTGTTACCGGCATTTCTTTCCCATCTTTCGCTTTAGGGATGATTTTAATGCAAATCTTTGCTGTGCAATTAGGATGGCTACCGACCATAGGCGCTGACAGTTGGAAGCATTATATTTTACCTTCTATTGCACTGGGTGCCTCTGTCGCTGCGGTGATGGCTAGATTTACCCGCGCATCTTTTATTGAAGTGCTACAAGAAGATTTTATCAGAACTGCAAGAGCCAAAGGATTAAATGAATTTAAAGTCGTGATTAAACATGGTTTACGTAATGCGATGATCCCTGTTGTCACCATGATGGGCTTACAATTTGGCTTTTTATTGGGTGGTTCGATTGTGGTCGAAAAAGTGTTTAACTGGCCGGGTTTGGGTCGTTTATTGATTGAGTCGGTAGAAAAAAGAGATTACACCGTCATACAAATAGAAGTTTTACTCTTTTCAGTTGAATTTATTTTAATTAATTTGGTAGTCGATTTACTTTATGCTGCCTTTAATCCTGCAATTCGTTATAAGTAAGGGGACAAGATGAGCGAATTACAAATAGAAAATACCCTTGTCCAAACAACGAATTCTGAGCGAATTCGAACGCCTTGGCGTGAGTTTTGGCGCAAATTTAGTCAACAACCGGTTGCGTTATTAGCTGGCTTTTTTATTTTTTTACTAGTGATGATTGCAATCACAGGTCACCTATGGGTGCCTTATGATGCTGAAAATTATTTTGATTATGAAATGATGAATGAAGGGCCTTCTTGGGCGCATTGGTTTGGTGTTGATTCTTTAGGTCGAGATATTTTTAGCCGAGTTATCGTCGGAACACAAATTTCATTAGCCGCTGGTTTCTTTTCGGTCATGCTTGGCGCAATCGTTGGAACCTTTATGGGACTGATGGCAGGTTATTATGGGGGGTGGTGGGATCGCATTACCATGCGTATTTCTGATGTCCTTTTTGCCTTTCCGGGGATTTTATTAGCGATTGGTATTGTGGCCATTATGGGCAATGGCATGATCAATGTGATAGCAGCCGTTGCTGTATTTAGTGTGCCCGCTTTTGCTCGATTAGTGCGAGGTAATACATTAGTCATCAAAAATTTGACTTATATTGAAGCGGTCAAAAGTTTAGGTGCCTCAGATTTTACCATTTTGATGCGTCATATTTTACCCGGTACGGTCTCATCCATTGTTGTTTACTTTACCATGCGAATTGGGACTTCAATTATTACCGCGTCCAGCTTATCCTTTTTAGGTATGGGAGCACAAGCGCCGACGCCAGAGTGGGGTGCCATGCTCAATGAAGCACAAGCCGATATGATGGTTGCACCACATATCGCTTTATTTCCAAGTTTAGCCATCTTTTTTACGGTGCTTGCGTTCAATTTATTAGGCGACGGCTTAAGAGATGCACTAGATCCTAAACTGGATTAAATTTTAAGGGGTTGGCACCTTTAAAACCTAAATTTGTCTAGTTAAATAAAATAGGGGCATTTTGCCCTATGTTTAATTTGTTGATGCGTTAATTTGATCCAGATCCAAATTATTATATAAATTCAATCAAAAGGGCTGTATGCCCTTTCTATTTAAGCTAAACTTGCGACAATTGAAAGAGATTAAATTTAACTATATGGATGATATAGCTAAAGCTTTCAGAAAAAGGCAAGCAAAAAGAGAGATGTTAAAAATTATCGATTCGTTTTGTAAGATTAAAAAGTTAATAAAAATCGAACAGTTAAATTCGACGATTTATGACAGTCAAATTTGATGAGAGGTGAAGTTATGGGACAATTTACTCCGCCAAAAATCGGACAACTCCCCCAAGGAAAACATAATTTAATTACAGATGTTATCGGCGTCAGTGTCGGTAACGTGACCTTGTCACAAGATGCCATTCAAACCGGCGTTACTGTGATAAGACCTCACCAAGAAGATATCTTTAAACAAAAAGTACCCGCTGCGGTCAGTGTTTTAAATGGTTTTGGAAAGAGTATAGGCCTAGTGCAAGTTGAAGAACTTGGCGTGATTGAAACGCCCATAGCATTAACCAATACTTTTTCGGTTGCAGCTGTAGCCGAAGGGCAAATACGTCAAGCCATTAAAGACAATCCTGAAATTGGTCGCACTTTATCGACGGTTAATCCGTTAGTCTTTGAATGTAATGATGGTTATCTAAATGATATTCAAAAAATGAAGGTATCGCCAGATAATTACCATCAAGCTTATCAACAAGCCAATATTCAATTTGCTCAAGGCTCGGTGGGCGCTGGGCGAGGCATGTCTTGCTTTGAGCTAAAAGGGGGAATAGGATCCTCGTCGCGAGTCGCTGGACTGAAAAATGGTAAAAAATTTACAGTAGGCAGTCTGGTTTTGGCTAACTTTGGTCTACTCGATTGTTTGATTTTAGCCGGTCATCCTTTAGGCAAAAAATTATCTGCAATGCTCACAAGCCAAGTAGCAAAGCCTTGTTTTGAAAATGAAAAAGGCTCTATCATTATGATTATTGCAACTGATGCCCCTGTAAGTGCACGTCAATTGAAAAGAATTTCATTACGAGCAGGTGCTGGGCTTGCAAGAACAGGTTCCTTTATGGGCAATGGCAGTGGTGATATCGCTTTGGCTTTTTCAACAGCTTATACTATTCCGCATGATATTCATGAACCCATGCCAGATGTCCCTTTATTAAATGATGGCTTACTTGATCCTCTCTTTCAAGCGACAGTCGACACCATTGAGCAATCGATTGTAAATGCTTTATTTTATGCTAAAAGTGTGACAGGCAGAGATGACCATCATAGAATGGGATTAATGGAATTAGTCCCAGAGATAACTTCATTCCTGTCTTAGGATGAAACTAAATCAATATTTAAGTGTAATAAAAAAGAAAGATTGGCAAAAAAGGATTCAAGAAGATAAAAATAACAAAACTGTTCCGTGAGTGAATGGCACATCAATTGATTAAGCTAAAAAGAGAATAAATTAAAGGATATAAGCCCATGAAAATACTAATTTCAACCGATATTGAAGGCGTTGCAGGTGTGTTTCAAAGTGAACAAACACGAGCTGGTAATCTTGAATATGAAAAAGCACGAATTTGGATGGCAGGCGAAGCCAATGCAGCAGCACTAGCTGTGCTAGATAATAATGCCCAAAATCAAGTTTATATAAATGATTCGCATGGATTTTTTCGCAATATGCATGCCGATCTTTTTGATAAAAGAGTCAAATTGATTCAAGGTAAACCTCGCTATTTAAGTATGGCCTCTGGCGTTGAATTAGCACCTGATGCAATGTTTATGATTGGTTATCATGCTAAATCAAAATCGCGTGGCATTTTAGCCCATACCATTAATGGTTTTGCTTTTTCACGCATCTGGATTAATGATCTTGAATTAGGGGAAGCGGGGCTATATGGGGCATTAGCTGGCGAATTTTGTGTTCCTGTGGCACTGGCCAGTGGCGATGATTGCTTTATCAACGAAACCCGTTCTATTTTTCCTAATACTTGCTTTGTAGAAACTAAAATAGCCAAAGGCCAATATAGCGGCATTAGCTTGACGCCAGAGGCCTCACGCAAGGCTATTTATCAAAATGTTAAAAAGCTTTTATCTAATCCTTTGACGGCAAAACCTTTTATTATTAAAGCGCCGATTAACTGTCGTTTGCAAACGCAAACGCCAGCTTTAGCTGATTTATTTGCTCAATTGCCGATGATAAAGCGCCTTGATGGGGATTTGATCGGATTTAACGAGCAATCGATGCAAGCGGCAATTCGGATTATTAATTCTTTCTCTGCCATGTCATCCATGTTGCGTTAATAAATAGTGACACGCTAAGATCAATGCGCTAATTGATCTTAGATTTTTTCTTTTGATTATCTTTTTCGTTTATATTATAAGCTTAATTATTAAGCTGATCATTTGCGTTTTTGATTTTCTTTGCTATTGAGCTTTGCCTCGCTTATGATTTATGCTTCATAAATTGTTCCTTTCTATTTTTGCTATATTTCGGCTTAGATTTAAAGAGTTTGTATTTGCGATCTTTATTCCTTAAATGTGTATTGATTTACCGATTTAATTAAGTCAAGGATTTATTTAATCTTTTGCAAGTCGTAATAAGCATTAAGTTGCCGATATCTTCCTGTTTATAAAAAAGTCTTTAGAAGACCAAATTTTTATTGAATTTAGATTGTAATAAATTGGTTAATGAGTAGTATCAAACTTAAATCATGAGGTTTATCAATGATCGCTTTTTCTGAATAATAATAAATGTTTATTAATATAAAGCTAGGAGGAATTATGCAATTAAATAAATATCTTTTTGTTTCAGCCATATTACTCAATTTTTCAGCTGCTGCAGATCATACAACAAAAGCTAAATACCCCGTCCCCGAAACAACGAGTAAAATCACCCAAAGTTATATTCTGGCAGCTCCAAGTCCTTATTGGAATAGTCATCCTAAAACTGCTCAAGAATGGAAAACCTGGGTTGAAGAAACCTCGCAAAATGAGTTAAAAAAACTTCCGATCATTCAAAAAAAATTAGACGTTAATGTGACGGAATCTCAGTTAGCGGGTATCAAAATTTATCAGGTTACCCCGAAATCCATTGAAGCAAATAATCAAAAACGCATTCTTTTACATATCCATGGTGGGGGTTATGTACAAAATCCAGGCAAAGCTGGGCTTCCTGAAGCGGTCATGATGGCAGGTTATGTTCAGATTAACGTGATTTCTGTTGATTACCGCATGCCCCCTGATCACCCTTATCCAGCAGCAATGGATGATGCCTTAGCCGTTTATAAAGGTTTATTAGCATCATATCCAGCAGAGTCTATTGGTGTTTTTGGTACCTCAACGGGGGGGCGATGAGCCTTGCGTTAGCACTTAGAGCGCAAGACGAGAAAATAGCGCTCCCAGCAGCCATTGGAGCAGGCACCCCGTGGACAGATTTAACAAAAACAGGCGATAGTTATTATACCAATGATCACGTTGATAATACGCTGGTTAGTTATGATGGTTGGCTTGGCGATGCGGCCAAACTTTATGCCAATGGACATGATCTTAAAGATCCTTATTTATCACCAATTTATGGCAATTTTAAACATTTTCCACCTACTATTTTGGTCACATCTACCCGTGACCTCTTTTTAAGTAATACCATTCGCATGAACGAAAAATTGAAACAGGCACATGTGCCAACTGAACGTGTAGTATTTGAAGGACTTTCTCATGCCCAATACCTAAGCTCGATTGAAATGCCGGAAAATAAGTTATATTTTAAAGATTTGATGGATTTTTTTGATATCTATTTAAGTCATTAAATGCAATGAGGAATTAGAAAGATTATGTTAAATATTGTGTAAAAGTGCACCAGTTTTGTATGAGAATATCGTTGAAAAGTATACCAGCGATATTTTTATACAAGTTGTTAAGCTCATTGAATTTAGCGGAGCAAAACTGGGACATTATGCTGAAAACTATTTTAAAAATCAGACGGCTTTACTTGAAAGAAGGCGTCTTTTAACCTCAAATTACTAACAAACTACAATTAAACCGAAGAGCGAAAAAACATACTTAGCAACCGTTTTACCACCAAGGTTTCAGTGAAAAGAACAAAGCCATCTAAAGCTCGGTGAATTTATTCCCTTTCTCTAAATATTTTTAAAAAGTATTCGGCGTACACTGTGGAATTCAGTGATGATAATGTTAGCTTTTCAAGGTCGTAATGTTGAATAATCACCCAATAGGGTCATATCTGGCTATCCCCAATCTTTTTGTAAATTGTAAATCTACTGTTCTATGATATGCTTACTCCAAAATTTAGTTATTAAAAAACCGCCGAAGCGGTTTTATTATTTTTTTGAATCAATAAAAGGTAAGGCAGTATTTGGTAACATGGTTTCAGGTAATTTCCCATTCCATTTTTCAGCTTTGGTTAGCTCAACTAATGCTGAGTTACCTTGCAATGCTTTTGTCTTTGCTATAATTGCTTTTGCTTCAGCTTCACCTTTTAAAATAACCGCTTCTGCCTCTGCTTTTGCTTGCGCTAATGTGCTATCGGCGAATGCTTGAGCTTTAGTTACTGCGATTTCTGCATTTATTTTTTCTTTTTCGAGGTTTTGTTTTTGCGTTTGCACTTCAACTTCTGCTCGCATTCTATCCTCTACTGATTGTTCATAAGCTCTTGAAAAATCAATGTCTTCAATTTGAACAGACTCGATAATAATAGGGTAATTTTCTAACGATTGTTTAATTGCATCATTAACATCTTTAGTGAATTGTGCACGTTTCTGAACGGCTTCTATTGCGCTGTAGTGACCAAATACATTTTCTATTTGATTCGGGACTTGTCTTTCAATCGTATTGGATGCGAGTCCTGCAATATCTTTAAAGTTTAGATAAATTTTTTCTACATCCCCTGCCGTTACTTTAAACGTAACCGAAGCTTTAATTCTTGCTGGCTGT